>OX456986.1:119914820-120210788 GCA_949752695.1 Melanostoma scalare | reverse complement strand
CTTACGCAGTATATTGAAATCTTTGACGACTCTCGCAACCGAGAGGGAGAGCACGACAAAAATCTGTTTCATTGCAGACTCTACTTTTTCGAGCTCGGGGAAGGATAATATACTGCATGGAAGTGTCGAGTTAGCAGGAAACTGGGCAACCAGTAATTTAACTTTGTCGATAGAGCTGACATACGAAGAGTCATTAGAAACGATCGTTGGGACCGATAACGAGGTGGATTTATTAATGTTCTTCACAAAGGACCTAACATTTTTACTTTCTTTTGGACGCAATAGTGTTTTCCGTTCCACTCATTTAAAAATTTGGTCTTACTTATGTGAGCATTAAAAATTTTCATAGACCGTTAGAACATAGCTACTTCGAATCTATATTGAAGGATCTTTTTTGTACTTACGAAAACAATCTCCCTAATCCCTATACCTGATCATCTCTTAAGCAGCCTTAACAGAACCACGCATTAACTTTGGGAAAGACGTTTAGTTCTGTTAGTAGCAAAGTTTTTCATGCGGTTAAGAATAATGTTTGATATCATATCTGCCGAAGCGTGAACTTTCCCGTCGAAAAAGCGCAAACTAATCGAAATTTGCAAAGAAATTATTCAGGTTGGCCTTATTCGCTTCATCGTATTGCCATTTGCCACATGGTTTTTTAAGACTTTTTTGAAGCTAACCAGAGCTCTGAACATTGAAATCGCCTTATGTTTTGATTTCACTGTTGAGCAAACTCGTTTACGGCTGAATTGCTAGCTAAATTAGGGCTTCCGTAAATAAAACAATAATGGATGATTTGCTTCTGGATGTGTGAATCTTAACCAAATAAAATTTAAGTTTGTATTAGAACAAATACCGTATTGTGGTAATAGCTGATAAGCAATATCGGTTAGGCCTTGGGAGCAAAGAATAATGGCCCCAAGCACGGGCAAGAAAATAAAACTCATGAAAGTGCATGAAACAATCTTTATATTATATGAAAAATATGGAAACAAAAGATGGTTCATTTGATTTGTACTACAGAATCAATCTTCTGCTTTTCTTTTTAAATATATCCACTACTTCAAATGTGTCAATATCTATCCCATAGTGAATATTCATGAGCGTCAAGCCGTTCCACGCTTCCCGCATCTCAAAATTCATAAAAGTACATGGCAATCCCCTGATCAATCAACTGTCAACGAGATTGACAATGTTGCGACACGCAAGATACTTTTCCAGTGTGATAGATATCCGAACTTTCGGAAGGACAACTTTGACTCAGACCACTACCTTGTTGTAGCCAAGGTACGAATGAGGATATCTTGTTCACGACTCGCGCAAACTAATGCTGTGAAGCGATATGACGTCGGAGAGCTACAATCGCAAGAGACTGCCAATGCCTTTTTCAATCGAGTGTCCCTTACACTGTCAATGCTGTCGCAAAAGCGAACAAGGACTGCTTACGATCAGCATAACGAGATCTACAAAGACAAAAGAAAGGAAGGACATCGAATTCTCAAAAAGTAAGGAAGAGCGCTTCTCATGCACTCGTCTGAGGAAATTAAGAGGTGCCATGATAGGAATGAGATTCGGAAGTATTACCAAATGGTAAAAGATCCTGCCAGGGTGGCAAGCCCCGAACTCAAGCCTGTAAAGGCCTGCAGGGAAACATAGTAATAGAGTCATAGTTGCTACTGAGGATCTGGAAAGATAACTTCTGCAGACTGCTTAACGGCGATGAAGACAGAGATTCGCTGTCAGGTAGAATGCACCATACAACTTGGACGATGATCAAGAATATGGTCCTCCCGACCTAGAAGAGGTTAAGCTGCCATAAGCAAACTTAATTCAAATAAAACTGTAGCATATAAAACTGGCCATCTGCACATGCCCTTGATGCCCAACTTTTCAAAGCAACTGGAGACCAGTTGGAAAGGAGCATGCACCAGCTGATCTGCATGATAAGGTTGGAAGAAAGCATACGCGACGAATGGAACCTCAGTATCGTGTGCCCGATCCTTAAAAAGGGAATTCCTCATAACTGCGCCAATTAAAGAGGAATAAGCCTCCTTAACGTCGCTTATAAGATCTTGTCTGCTGTAATATTTGAACGTCTGAAACCCCACGTCAACAACTTGATAGGTCCTTATTAAAATGGTCTTAGACCAAAAAAATCCACAATAGACCAAATTTTCACATTACTGCAGATCTTGGAAAAAACCCGAATAATAATATAATATCGATATACACCATCTTTTTTTCGATTTAAAGGCCGCCTATGACAGTATTAACAGAGACGAGCTGTACAGAGCCATGTCTAGTTTCGGCGTCCCTGCAAAACTCGTACAACTATGCAAGATGGCTTGGGAGAATTCACGCTGCTCCGTCAAACTGTCATGTGATTTCTTCAACATCATACTTGAAAAGATTGTAAGAAACTCAAACGTCAACACCAGAGGAACAATCTTTCAAAAGTCTGTACAATTACTCGCCTACGCAGACGATATTGACGTAATGGGAAGAAAAAAGCTAGGTGTCATAGGTGCTTTGGAAGTATTGAAACAGAAGCGGCAAAAATGGTTTTGATGGTTAATGAGGGCAAAAACGAAGTATATGCTGTCATCAAACAGGGACACAGAACATCGGCGAATTGGACACAACGTCACAATTGACAGACAGGATCTGCTAAAGACACGAAAAACACCATCCAGGCTACGATAGTTGAGCCAAACGCTTCGGCTCGACGGGTTTTCGCTTTGGTTCGACGCTTCGGCTCGATGGGTTTTCCAAAGCACATTGCAGGAATATCACGGAAGGGGAAGACTTTGTCTTAGGTGGCGCAATCAAGTGGAAGAAAACCTCAACCGACTTAGAGTGCAAAACTTGAATTTTTGAAGGCAAAATCGCGGTTACTGCAAAAAAATGTTTTTACATGCTCTTACTTTTCTTTTTGCATTAATTCATTCTTTTATTTAAGTGGCAACACGCAACATACATTATTTGTTTTACATTTGGTATGGATATTGTATTTTAGAGATTTAGGATAAGCATTTCCTATTCAACTATAAATTTATACTAATACATTATGAGAAAAGTAATTTGTATAATGAATTTTGATTTATTCAAGGGAAAGCTACAAATAAAAATCGTTATTAAACTCTTAAAAACTAATATTGCAAAACTCCCAAGATATATTAATACTAAAAATGTGATTTGAAATCAGCCATTTTCAGATATATGTAATAAGGTACAAAATAAAGTTTCAAATACATATATACATTACACAGTGGCGGATTAAGGCTTATTGCCGCCCTAGGCCCTGTCTGATACGCCGCCCTTTTTGATCAACAAAATTCTATATATTTTGAATCACATTTGTTATTAAAATATAGTTTTTATTTTCTACACGACTCATAATGCGAATCATTAGAGAGTGCTCTATTTTTATTCAAATATAATTAGTAAATAATACAAAAAAGTGTTTATTAAACTCGAGCTAGCATAACAAATAAAAGTAACCATTTTTTTCAAATTATAATGTATTACCTAGTTTGTAAATCTCTTCTTCCTGACTTTTGTCCGAGTAAAAGCATAAACTATGTCACTATTATCAATTGAGCTAGTTGAGCTTGAGTAGACAATAATGCAAAAGCATTAAGTCTATCTTAGCCCATACTTGCGCGTAAAAAATATTTAACCCTTTTCAAGGTAGAAAAAGATCTTTCTCCTGAATAATTGGTAGCGGGAATACTAAAAAAAAAATACGCAGAGCAATGTCTACCTTCAAATAAACAATCTCGAAGATTTTGAGAATGCATGCCATTGTATATTTCCTGTGCGTATATTTCTTGTATATTTCTTGTACGCTCCATCTTCCGTATTTGCTAGGGATACGGATACTTTGTAACTAATTTATTCTCAAGATTTTTCAGTTCTATCGTATGTATGTCAGGTAAATTATCAAAAAAACTAAAATTTTCGTAAAGTTTTTGATAAGCACTTTTACGTCCGGCCAAGTATCGGCTTAAAGTATCTAAAATCCAGTAATACACATTGGTGCGAAAGTTTTCGTGGCCAGATGAAGGTATTGTTTCATTCACCCGTAACGTATGAAATTTAAGATAAAGCTCTGAAAAAATAGTTCGAAACTGAAAAATTTTATTTTATATTTCATACAAAAAACTTGTTTCCTGAGCATATCCGTTTAAGAGACTTGTTTCTTATATCTGTATAAAAAACTTGTTTCTCATATCTGTTCTAAGGATATAAGAAAAGTTCTCTTATAAGAAACAATTATTGTGCAATTTTTGAGTTTCTTATAAGCGTTTCAAACAAGGTTTTAGTATTAACTCTACACAGTGGCGTAGATAGGGGGGGGGGGGGGTCAGGGGGATATATCCCCCCATTGGGATCGATAATTGTTCAACATAACCAATCATGAACCAAAAAAGTTAAAAAAAACATACTTTGAAATTTAGTACCTACTTCCTACGTGAATTAAGTCTTATTGGTACTCACAGGATTGTACATTCTATACTTTCATTCTACGAGGAAAATACAAAGTCAACCTCATCTGACAGAAATTATTATTTCAGGAAATCAACTAATCTTTTGAATTCCTTTTTTATACCTATCGATTTTCCACGACTGGTAGGTATGAATAAAATCTTTTCTCTTAAAATTTGTAATTTGTAATAGTTTACCAAACATTACTGTATTAACAATCCAGGTGACGCTCTTTCAAAGCTTATAGTGGAAAATCTTCGAAATTGTGATCTGGACATTTCTTTTTATATCGACCAAGGGTACGATGGAACAAGCAGTATGTCTTGTCGATATAATGGTGTTCAGGCAATTATTCGCCAACAATTTGCTTCGCATGCTCTGTATGTCCTCGTCAATCCTTGTTTTATCAGTTTCCAGCAAAATACCAGCCATTAGAGACTGCCTAACCACAATTGAAGCAGTTGACAATTATTTCAATACACCGAAAAGAAAAGATATGTTGCAAAAAACATTAAGGGGGATAGCCACTGTGACGGTCGAAAAATTAGTGATTTTTAAAAATTTTTTTTGACCGAGTAAGTTCAGGAATTTTTGGATCGGGCTTTTTTTATTCTATTAAGTACACATCGAATGATTTTTCCACAAATTTTTATGAAAAAATATTTAATAACTTTAACAATATTAGCGATGCCGTATCGCCTTAAAAAAAAGTTCCCCTCCATGGTCGCATCGAGATCGTAAGGAACTTAAAAAACGCAATGGATTTCGAGTTTTTGTTTAGCTTAAACGTTATAAGCATGGTTTACCAAGTCTCGTCGTCATGAAGTCTACGCCAATACGGCCAAATACCTTGGGATGAATTTGGATGCAAAGCTAAAATGGAAAGAGCATATCAAAAAGAAAAGGGAAGAGCTCAACTTGAAATATAAAAAAATGTACTGGTTACTCGGTAGAAATTCGGACTTATCTGTCGAAAATAAAATAATGCTTTATAAACAAGTACTTAGACCTGTTTGGACCTATGGAATCCAATTATGGGGCTGTTCAAAGAAAACAAATACTGAAATCATCCAAAAGTTCCAAAACAAAGTCCTTCGTGGAATAGTAAATGCACCATGGTATATAAGAAATAGCGATTTACATCGTGACCTACAAATAGAAACGGTTACAGAAGTTGTAAGAAAACATGCTGTATCACACAATCAGCGACTGCATAGTCATATCAACTCTGAAATGGAGTCCGTATTAAATACGAGAGGCAATGTTCGGAGATTAAGAAGAACCAAGCCACACGAGCTAATGGCCTAAAAGTCATGGGAAGCATTAAAAGTTTAAGCTTCCCTTAAAGAGATAATATTATTGAGAAAGAAAAATCTGTTGTCGATCGTTATAGATTGGTTCTGATTATGAGGAGTTTTTAGTGGGTAAGAATCCCACACTACTTGGTATCGAATACTACTAAGTGTCTTTTGAAGATTTACTCCTGACAAAAAAAAAAAAAATGAAGTCGTGAGTTTCAAAGAGTGAGTTAAGACATGGTCCAAGCTATGGATCTCGCCAAGGAATTAAGGGATCAACTAAAATTTAAACGGGCAGAAGATGACTCATTTTCGAAAGTGTTTCAAGATGCCAAAAAAAATTATTCATAATAATGAAGTCCTTGATATTGACGTTAAACGTAAACCAACAAAAGACTCGTTCGAAACGTTCGGTTCAAAGTACAGTAGAATATTTTAGTGTTACTGTTTTCAATTCTGTTCTCGATTTCTATGTAATGGACCTTGGAGAAAAATTTACATGAAAACATACTGGAAGGGTTTTCGGTTCTTTTCAAGGATTCTTCGTCAGAAATAGACAAAGCAGCTAAAAAATTTAATGAAACTGTTGAGTTTTACCAAACATATTTGGCTGCCGAACCATCTTCTAATAAAAACTTGGAAGAGATATTTGATCCGAAGGAATAATACTTCTTCTAAGAATTCATTGGAAGCGCTCGATAGCTGCCCCGAAGAAAAGTATATTAACATATATATTTTATTCAGGATATTAGCTACACTGCCTGTTTTAACGTCAACTCCCGAAAGAACTTTCTCCAATTTAAAGGGAGTAAAAACAACACAAAGAAGCATGATCAACGAAGTGAGATTCTTAAAAATATTTATTTTTATTTTATTCTACGACTTATTTTTTAAATTAATATTATTTCATCTATCACATCAATATTTATTCTAGTTCCTATTCAAATTAATGCGGATAAAATATTATCTTTAAAAAATATAATTTATATTATAATGAATTCAATGAAGTCTTACTATTATTTTTATTTTTATTATTAAAATTTAAAAAAAAAACTAGCGAAATAGGTCTAATCTTTCTTACTGTGGGACTATGTGTGTAGGGAACTATCTTTTTTTACCAAACGAAAACTTAAGTGGTTTGTGGCACCAGTTAAAAGAAATAAATATCTTTCTTTACCATAAAAAAACCCACACCCCTTAACACTGGCACTGACCTATAGCCGATTAAAAAAAATAACATAGAATTTTTTTTACATGCATTTTTGCATTGCGAAGGTTAAAACAAATTAGAAGAAAAAAAAAAACAACGATACCGCAGTGGAATGGCTAGTAAGGGAACTCTGCAGTGCAGTGATCATCGTTATCGTACGTACATACAGCATAGAGATAGACAAAGATTTTTTTTTTGGTTACTTCAAGAGTTTAAGCGAATGACAAAAACTTGCACTCGAGAAGAATTAGTTGACGCAGATCTCGCAAAGCAAAAGGACTAAAACTTAAGTGTCCAACAAAAATATAAAAGCAATCCGTGGCTTTGTAGTACAACATAGAGGTACAGTCAACTTTCGTGTTAAAAAGGTAGTTTTTTATAAGTTTCTTTTTTTTAGAAAGAATTCTTACGTGCCTTTTTCTTAAACTAAATTAGGGAAGAATCGATTAGCTAGAATTGCTGTAAGCCGTTCCATCGAGTTTGATAAAATTCAAATTAATTTTAAATGATTAGAAGCTAGAACGTGTATAAAAATAACTAGACAAGTTTAAAAACTTTAGTAAAATACAACAAATAAAGTAAAAGGAGTGCCACACTGGCTCTTTGAATCATAAAAAAAAGGTGAAATTCCACTGAAGGTAAGAATCTGATTCGTCATTTTGTTTATCTCGGGTTCTTATGCATCTCGTTGTTTTTGCGGTATGTATCTTTATCAGATAATAGCGAGATAAAGGGAGAGATTCGGACACACAAAGCGTCAACGTCCAAGGCCACGTAGGTGGAATCGGCTCATTCTAAGCTGAAGTCAAGGCTAACACCGAACATACAAAATCAATCCAACAACAAGTGCACACGAAACACACATGAAAAGGAAACCAACAGAGAAATTTAACAACAACTATTAGCAACAAAAGATCGAGTTAGACATCCATGATCGGTCAAACCAAACGATCACACCATCTTTCAATTCCGAAGAAAACTCTCCTCTCCACAACCATATTTTGTCCTGTCCTGAAATTTGCACCCATCCAACCTTTCCTTTAAACCTCAAACATCCAATTTTGAGATAGACCAAAAAAAAAAGAAGAAATTAACTACCCTAAAACAAAAACAAAACAAAAGCTAAGTAAAATTCCAAGATATAATACTTTGATGTACAAATATATAAAAATATAATTTTTAAACCAACAGACAAAATTAAAAGGCCAGCGAATCCAGTCAAAACAGTGCACCGTTTTCACCAGGAGTCGTAGTAAGCTGAATGAAGTAGTAAGTACATTGATAATTTTTAGAGGGATTATATTTTTATATTCAACATCAAATGAATTATATCGGATTCAAAGAGTTGCATTCGTACAAAACAACAAAACTAAAGAAAGAAGAAAAGAAACAAAATTAAAATTTTAAGACAAATTAGTCGACGCCAAAGTGGTGTAAAAACGAAATTAATTTAATTTTTTTTCTAAACGATATCTACTCTGATCCTGACCCACATCCAATCCTTAAGATATATCCTTTTGCGTTATAATAACTGAATTAAAAATTTTCCATCGTTGTACGTTAACATCTACGAATAATTAAAGATTACATATACCAAATTTAATTTGTTTTTATGGAAATTGTCGTCTGGTCCATAAACCTAACCCGAATTGAAATTGTTGTTGCATTGCTGAGATCTAAACCATTGTTTGGGTTTGAAATAATAGATTTCGAATGGATTTATTTTTTTAAAGAAAGATGAACATTTCTTTTTATAAGGGGACATTTTTTTGATTGAATTAGAATAATGGGTTGTTAAGAAATTTAAATTAGGATGTGAGATAGGAAGTTGGGTTGAGTAAGACCTTCAACAGGATGATTTAAAACAAAATACATTTGTTTCATCTTAGGGGTCAGGGCGGTATAATGAGCGTTCGCAATGACCAAGGTGCATCAAGATAAGAATTTTCGTTTTCTTTAGATGCTAGGGGAGGGTATAGCTCAGAGAACACGATCACCTATGTTCTCCACAAGTATGACAAGCTATTTTTAGGGTAATGAAAATTCGGGTTCCACATCTCTACAATATTTAATTTGTTCGAATTCCATCTTCGAATTTATAGGCCTGAAATAAAAACGTAACACTGTCCATTTTTCAGTAGCAAGATCCCACTCCTCCGGCGAGCTAGGATGTGCGTGGACTAGCAGGCCTACCCGTTACTTAGAAAGTGGACAACTCTTTCGTAGCTCAACTTTGATGGTCTGAACGACCTGCAGCAGTTCGATTCAAAGGAGTTTGAGGAAGAAAGAGCTTTTACACTGGAGTAGAATGGTCAACAAAACTGTGTGTGTGGTTAACCCATTATTATTCAATTGGTTTTCTTTTGAAATCTAACCGATTTAACTTTGCATGAAGGTTTGAATAAGGAATTTCACAGACAGTTCACTCTGGTGTATACTTGTTATTTAATCACAGATATAGAAAGAATTATTGATTTAATTTAAATAAGAAAGTTCGTTACAGGTGGCGCCCATAACGTGGGGCCCGATTAATTACCCTTTTTGATTAATAGCTTAAATTCATTTTTATTTTTGACGGGATGTAAAATATGTTAGGCACATACATAGCATTCAATTTAATAGAGTTGAGTAATTATTATCCGGAAAGTAGGGATACATTTGTATAAACTTTCGTTTGTTGTAATAATTATTTATTATTCTTAGAATCAATTTAAGTGAATTCTGTATTTTAGAAATTCAGTGTCCAACATAAGAATGATGAACTCTTTTTATGGGTTAGTTGCACAGAATTTTTAAGAACAGACATTTCAGCATAAATCTTATTTCGCCTTACACAAAGTACTCAAAATAAATAGTTTTTTGACCGATGGATAAGTAGACGTTTTCCTGATCCAGGTCTGTAGCAAAAGTGTTTATTTTATTCGAGGAAACGTAAAACAAACGACATATAAGTCCGTGGAAAAAAAAAAGGAATAGTTAAATGTTTTTTTTTAATCCTTTAATCAGCTATCCGGTTTGTTAACGTAAATAACTTGACTTTCGCAGATGTAGTTTGTTTATTTGGATTTTAAAAACATTAAAAATTGGAAAACAAAAAACTTTCCAAAGCAGTCATACATACATCCGTTTATTTAAAAAAAAAAAAATTTTTTAGGTCGTTGAAGGTTCTCAACCCTAACTCTGAACTCACATCCTTATGAATTATATGAAAGTCTGATTATAAAAAAAAAAAAAAAGAAAAAAAATATAGATAGAGATTTTTGTTTTTTTTTTTGGATTATTTTTGTTACACAATTTTTCCATTATTAGAATACTGTTTGATATTATTTTTTTGAAAACATTGTATTCTTTTTGCTTTGAATAATATACATTATAAAACCTTTTCTAAATGACTGGGAGAGGTCGTGGTCGCCCTCCAAAAAGAATTTATTACAACTTCAATAGAAATAGTGCCAGTGGTTCAAATAGGACAAGAAGTCCACCAGTTTTAAACAATATGGATGAAGCAAATGATTCAATAGCCAACCCTGAGCAAGTAGAACGCAATGCGGGAAATTATAATGCAGTAGGAAGTAATAATGCAGGGTCGGTTAACAATCCACAAGAAGAGAATGAAAGTGTAGACGAAGGCAATGGTTCTAGACAGGCTGAACAGTTTGAAAATTACATACAAGAAGTGGTTTCAGCTACAGTAGGTTTGAAGTGCACTGAAGATCGACGTTTCTAACAGGAAAAGCTAGTAGAAAATCAAGCTTTTATCATGGATAGGATGGAAGCGCTCTTTCGAACTGTAACAGGTTCAGCTCCAACTCAACCGGCGGCACGTAATGTGGGAACTAATAATTATAACAATAATGCAGCCAATATTAGACAAACTGAACCAGTTGCACAGGTACCACTTAGTGTCAATCAAAGGTTTGATGATCCAAATGAAATTGTTCATCCGGTCAATATGACTCGCGGATCGAATGTGGACGATTTTCTTGCTCAATTCAGTAGTATGAATCTTCAGGATTCTCCTCCAGTTTCAACGGATCCAATTTTGAACGTAGCTCCTTCTCCTTCCTCTTCTAACTCTGTCACCAAATATCCACATTATGAGAAATGGGGAGTTAAGTTTGATAATAAAGAAATCACAGTCGATGATTTTTTATTCAGACTAGACATAGTCAAAACCGGTCATAACGCGACTTGGCAGGAAGTAGTTAAGAATTTTCATCACTTTCTGAAGGGAAACGTTCAAACCTGGTATTGGACATATTTAAAAGGTAATAGGGGAGTTAATTGGACAACGCTCAGATTTGCTCTCTTGGAGCAATATCGCAGTCTAGAAACAGACACTGAGCTTTCGCGAAAAATGTCCGACCGAAAACAACAACCGAATGAAAGTTTTAACGACTTTTATGATAGTTTGCTTCAATTGAATTCGAGGTTGAGAAATCCCAAACCAGTTAAAGAGATTATCGAACTAATTAAACTTAACGTTAAACGAAGAATAGGGGAACTTTTAATAACCTTCAGTTCCCACAGTCTTCCGGAAATGGTTTACGTTTGTAGAACCATAGAAAAATTCTTAAACGGAAACGAAAAAGCAATACCCAGGTTTGGTCAAACGTCAACGAATTTCTCAAATCGCCGAACGGTCAATGAAGTTGAAATGTTACCCGAAGTACCATCTTCTCCGAGTTTAGCGGAAGTGGAAGCATTTGATAGAGTTCCTAACTCAATTACATGCTGGAACTGTAAGGGCGTGGGTTATAAATTCCGCAAATGTACTGGTCCTCGCCGTAATCTATTTTGTTTTACTTGTGGTCTTGAGAATATAAAAAGCCCCAATTGTGAAAAATGTTCGGGAAACCGCCAAATGAGCAACCCTGTGACCGGGGAGAGTTGTTCGAAGATCAAGAACCCGGAATCGACCAGAAATTAGAAAACGTTTTTAAAACCACTATACTTAAACGCCCAGATAATACAATTCCACCAAACACTTTAGATGAGAGAAAAAAACCACCTGAAATCAAATCTTTGCATCAACGTCAGTTAGATTACTATAAAGCTCGGGAGAAAATCTTTGCCAATCCTCCAACATCGAACCGAATTCAAAAGCTTAGAGAGAGACACACTAAAAAGAAAAAGCTATACAAGGCAGTCTCTGAGGCTAAAGTAAATATTTCTTCAGAAGATCCTCGTCCATATCTGACAGTAAAAATATTTGGGACAGATTGGTTCGGTCTACTGGATTCTGGTGCGAGTATTAGTTGTTTGGGTGTCGGATCCTTAGAATATCTTAAGGAAAATAAAATACCTTTCAAAAACTTCTCATCGACTGTAGCTACAGCTGATGGTCAAAAACAAAACATAGTGGGAGTGGTAACAACTCCAATTTTGTATAAAGGGATTTCAAAAGATATAGATCTTTTCATTGTCCCATCCCTAGCACAAAAATTATATTTAGGCGTAGATTTTTGGCGGAGTTTCCAACTCGCTCCTAACCTCATTTCCGAAATTTCTTTGGTACCCGAAGTAGATGCCAACAAACATGATTTGACTGCACAAGAGTCATCAGCCCTACTTGAAACGATAAAATTATTCCCTTCGTTCTCAACGAAAGGCTTAGGAAAAACTTCCCTGATGGAACATTCAATAGACACCGGAGATGCGACTCCAATCAAACAGAGGCATTACCCCGTATCTCCAGCGGTACAAGGTCTCATGTATACGGAGTTGGACCGCATGATTTCCTTGGACATCATCGAAGAAAGTTCTAGTCCATGGAGCTCACCGGTGGTCCTTGTGCGAAAACCGGGAAAAAATCGCTTATGTCTAGACTTTCGGAAAGTCAATCAAGTGACCAAGAAAAATGCGAATCCGATTCCGCATATAGAGGGATTGCTATCACGTTTTTCAGACCCACACTTTATTTCAGGTGTGGATCTGAAAGATGCGTACTGGCAGATACCGCTGGAGAAGGGTTCTCGAGAAAAAACCGCCTTCACTGTACCCGGCCGTAAACTCTATCAATTCAAAGTCATGCCTTTCGGTCTGTCAAACGCAGCCCAAAGTTTAACTTGTTTGATGCACCAGGTTATTCCACATGAATTAAGAGACCAAGTGTTTGTCTATTTAGATGACCTGTTAATACTCTCGCATACCTTCGATGAACATTTGAAAATCTTGAAAATCATTGCCGAAAGACTTACTGATGCAGGATTAACCATAAATGTGGAGAAATCAAAGTTTTGTCTAAAAGAACTTCCGTATTTAGGTTATATAGTAGGTCAGGGGGGTATAAGCGCGAATCCTGACAAGATAGCAGCAATCTTAGACTTTCCTGAACCTAAAACATCACGACAAGTCAGAAGATTCCTTGGTATGGCTGGATGGTACAGGAGGTTTGTAAAAGACTTTTCAACCCTGGCCACTCCTTTAACCAACACCCTTAAAAAAAATCAGAAGTTTAAATTTGATGAGAACGCGATGGCGTCGTTTAACGCTATGAAAACGGAATTGACTTCGACTCCTGTCCTAATAAACCCAGATTTTTCTAAGCAATTCATTATCCTTTGCGATGCGTCGGCAACGGGAATTGGATGTGTCCTTTGTCAAAAGGACCAAGACGATATAGAACGCCCGATATATTATTATTCGCAAAAGCTTAATGCAGCGCAAAGAAACTATTCCGTGACAGAGCGTGAGTGTCTTGCGGCAGTAAAGGGGATACAGAAGTTTAGGCCGTATGTTGAGGGATATAGGTTTAAGGTCATAACGGATCACTCAAGTTTAAAGTGGCTTATGAGCCTGAAAGACCCGACGGGAAGGTTGGCGCGTTGGAGTTTGAAACTCCAAGGATTTGACTTTGAGATTGAGCACAGAAAAGGTTCTTTAAATGTAGTCCCAGATGCACTTTCACGAGTGTATCAAGTGGACTCAGTTCATTTGCGAAATGAAGTACCTGAACTCAAGTCGTCAGATCACATTGACGTGCTTCATGTTGATTTGGAAGACTTAAGCTTTAAATCCGAAGAGTACACACAGTTAATTGAACACATCGAGAAAAACAAAGAACAGTTACCAGATCTACAAGTTTCCGATGGTTATGTGTATAAAAAAGTTAAATTTAGTACCGGAAACCCAATTCAAGATGATTTGACATGGAAACTTTGGATTCCAACTGCGCTAGCCGACCGTCTGGTCTCTCTGGCTCATTGTCCACCCAGAGCCTCACACGGAGGTATAACGAAAACTTTATATCGCCTTCGACAGCAATATTTTTGGCCAAGTATGGCTTCTCAAGTCAAAAATTTTATTGGGAACTGTGAAGTTTGTAAAACGACGAAAGCCCCAAACGTTACCTTGAGATCGGAAATGGGAAAAGCCTTTATTGTGGAAAGACCCTTTCAACATCTTTATATTGATTTTATTGGACCCTACCCACGGTCAAGAAGTGGCAACACCCAAATCGTGATAGTTCTGGATCAGTTGACAAAATTTGTCCTGATCAGGGCGCTTAAAAGGGCTACAACCGATACGGTGCTGAAATTTTTACTAGAAGATATATTCCTTGTTTTCGGCGTCCCAGAAAGTATCCTTTCCGACAATGGAACCCAATTTACTAGTCGTGACTTTTCAAAAATGTTAGACAAGTTTGGAATCAAGCATTATAGAACAGCTGTTTATTCGCCTCAAGCCAATGCCAGTGAGCGAGTAAACAGGTCGATTCTTGCGGCGATCCGGTCATACATAAACCCAAATCAGTCCAATTGGGATGCTCATCTACATATCATCAATCAGTAGTGCTCTCCGAACAACCGTTCACTCTGTTTTGGGGATGTCACCATATTAAGCACTTTTCGGTCAGCGAATGATTGAGCACGGAGCTGATTACAAGCTTCTAAGAGATTTAAGTGGTTTAAATCAGTCTGAGATAGATTGGCTTCCGAAAACAGCCAAAATGAATATACTGCATTCATATCTTAAAGACGCTTTAGAAAAATCCCATGAGTCGTACAAAAAAACTTACAATTTGAGAAGTAGGATTGTGGCATACCAAGTAGGAGACCAGTTATATAAAAGGAACTTTATTCTTAGCGACGCTTCGAAAAAGCTAAACGCAAAGTTGTGCCCTAAATTTATTAAGGTACAAGTCAGAAAAGTTATCGGCAATAACCTATATGAAGTCATCGATTCCAAGGGTTATACTTCGGTGACGCATTCAAAAGATTTAAAGAAATGAGAAATTGAACTGCCTTATACTATCTATATTCTTACCCGGCCATCTCAGCTGTGCATGAGACATTTGCATTTATACACACGTCCACAAAAAGTTCCGCTTCTTATTTTTTAACGCACTTGACCTTGTTAAAATAATAAGTTTTGTAGGGAACTATCTTTTTTTTACCAAACGAAAACTTAAGTGGTTTGTGGCACCAGTTAAAAGAAATAAATATCTTTCTTTACCATAAAAAAACCCACACCCCTTAACACTGGCACTGACCTATAGCCGATTAAAAAAAATAACATAGAATTTTTTTTACATGCATTTTTGCATTGCGAAGGTTAAAACAAATTAGAAGAAAAAAAAAACAACGATACCGCAGTGGAATGGCTAGTAAGGGAACTCTGCAGTGCAGTGATCATCGTTATCGTACGTACATACAGCATAGAGATAGACATAGATTTTTTTTTTTGGTTACTTCAAGAGTTTAAGCGAATGACAAAAACTTGCACTCGAGAAGAATAAGTTGACGCAGATCTCGCAAAGCAAAAGGACTAAAACTTAAGTGTCCAACAAAAATATAAAAGCAATCCGTGGCTTTGTAGTACAACATAGAGGTACAGTCAACTTTCGTGTTAAAAAGGTAGTTTTTTATAAGTTTCTTTTTTTTAGAAAGAATTCTTACGTGCCTTTTTCTTAAACTAAATTAGGGAAGAATCGATTAGCTAGAATTGCTGTAAGCCGTTCCATCGAGTTTGATAAAATTCAAATTAATTTTAAATGATTAGAAGCTAGAACGTGTATAAAAATAACTAGACAAGTTTAAAAACTTTAGTAAAATACAACAAATAAAGTAAAAGGAGTGCCACACTGGCTCTTTGAATCATAAAAAAAAGGTGAAATTCCACTGAAGGTAAGAATCTGATTCGTCATTTTGTTTATCTCGGGTTCTTATGCATCTCGTTGTTTTTGCGGTATGTATCTTGATCAGATAATAGCGAGATAAAGGGAGAGATTCGGACACACAAAGCGTTAACGTCCAAGGCCACGTAGGTGGAATCGGCTCATTCTAAGCTGAAGTCAAGGCTAACACCGAACATACAAAATCAATCCAACAACAAGTGCACACGAAACACACATGAAAAGGAAACCAACAGAGAAATTTAACAACAACTATTAGCAACAAAAGATCGAGTTAGACATCCATGATCGGTCAAACCAAACGATCACACCATCTTTCAATTCCGAAGAAAACTCTCCTCTCCACAACCATATTTTGTCCTGTCCTGAAATTTGCACCCATCCAACCTTTCCTTTAAACCTCAAACATCCAATTTTGAGATAGACCAAAAAAAAAAGAAGAAATTAACTACCCTAAAACAAAAACAAAACAAAAGCTAAGTAAAATTCCAAGATATAATACTTTGATGTACAAATATATAAAAATATAATTTTTAAACCAACAGACAAAATTAAAAGGCCAGCGAATCCAGTCAAAACAGTGCACCGTTTTCACCAGGAGTCGTAGTAAGCTGAATGAAGTAGTAAGTACATTGATAATTTTTAGAGGGATTATATTTTTATATTCAACATCAAATGAATTATATCGGATTCAAAGAGTTGCATTCGTACAAAACAACAAAACTAAAGAAAGAAGAAAAGAAACAAAATTAAAATTTTAAGACAAATTAGTCGACGCCAAAGTGGTGTAAAAACGAAATTAATTTAATTTTTTTTCTAAACGATATCTACTCTGATCCTGACCCACATCCAATCCTTAAGATATATCCTTTTGCGTTATAATAACTGAATTAAAAATTTTCCATCGTTGTACGTTAACATCTACGAATAATTAAAGATTACATATACCAAATTTAATTTGTTTTTATGGAAATTGTCGTCTGGTCCATAAACCTAACCCGAATTGAAATTGTTGTTGCATTGCTGAGATCTAAACCATTGTTTGGGTTTGAAATAATAGATTTCGAATGGATTTATTTTTTTAAAGAAAGATGAACATTTCTTTTTATAAGGGGACATTTTTTTGATTGAATTAGAATAATGGGTTGTTAAGAAATTTAAATTAGGATGTGAGATAGGAAGTTGGGTTGAGTAAGACCTTCAACAGGATGATTTAAAACAAAATATATTTGTTTCATCTTAGGGGTCAGGGCGGTATAATGAGCGTTCGCAATGACCAGGTGCATCAAGATAAGAATTTTCGTTTTCTTTAGATGCTAGGGGAGGGTATAGCTCAGAGAACACGATCACCTATGCTCTCCACAAGTATGACAAGCTATTTTTAGGGTAATGAAAATTCGGGTTCCACATCTCTACAATATTTAATTTGTTCGAATTCCATCTTCGAATTTATAGGCCTGAAATAAAAACGTAACACTGTCCATTTTTCAGTAGCAAGATCCCACTCCTCCGGCGAGCTAGGATGTGCGTGGACTAGCAGGCCTACCCGTTACTTAGAAAGTGGACAACTCTTTCGTAGCTCAACTTTGATGGTCTGAACGACCTGCAGCAGTTCGATTCAAAGGAGTTTGAGGAAGAAAGAGCTTTTACACTGGAGTAGAATGGTCAACAAAACTGTGTGTGTGGTTAACCCATTATTATTCAATTGGTTTTCTTTTGAAATCTAACCGATTTAACTTTGCATGAAGGTTTGAATAAGGAATTTCACAGACAGTTCACTCTGGTGTATACTTGTTATTTAATCACAGATATAGAAAGAATTATTGATTTAATTTAAATAAGAAAGTTCGTTACATGTGGTATCCTAATACTGAAAGATTTTTGAAATCTGTCCAGTAGTTCCTAAGTTTCTGTTCGCAACCCATTCCTGTTGGAATGTTCCGTTTCCGTAGGAATATAAGAATGAAATATAAATCTATGTCACTGAGGGATAATGTTACATCTTAGAGTTGAAGAATTTATGAAATCGGTCAAGTAACTTAAATGTTCCCGTTCTCGTTCCTGTTTCTGTTCCTGTCGGATTATAGGGATGAAATAAAGCATAAGTTACTGATGGAGGGGGATAATGTAGCACCCTAATGCTAAAAGAATTTTTGAAATCTGTCCAGTAGTTTCTAAGTTTCCGTTCCCAACCCCGTTCCTGTTAGAATATGGGGATCAAACATTGACAGGCACCATCTCTGGACTAAACTATGTCTACCCTGAAAATTTCATAAAAATCCGTTGGGTGGTTTAGGAGTCTATACCGGACATGCATACATACAAACATATCCTATTTTATATATACATATAAATACAATGGGCCGTCCCAATTGGCTTTCTCATATTGCCACACAGTTCTTTTATGAACTTTATCTTTTTTACCATGATAAAAAATGGAATACGTAGAGGAGATGATACTACAACCCTGTATTTTTCGGGATTAGAAGTTAGAAATTGGTCAAGAGTAATGGCCGCATGGCTTT
The DNA here is from genome assembly GCA_949752695.1 of Melanostoma scalare. Taxonomy (NCBI): domain Eukaryota; kingdom Metazoa; phylum Arthropoda; class Insecta; order Diptera; family Syrphidae; genus Melanostoma; species Melanostoma scalare. The sequence continues at coordinate 120,192,131 of OX456986.1, read as the reverse complement.
CAATATATTGAACTCGAGTGAGCTCATCAACAATTTTAGTTAATTGGTTAAACTCAGCGAGGATCTCAACACATTTTCCTTCGGGTGTTGTCTGGCCAGAATGTCGAAGCCAACGAGAATTGTGTACATTGAAATCGCCCGCAATTGCGATTTCAGTGGGAGGATAAAGGGAAACAATTCTTATATCTTATTATGGAGTCAGATAGCGCATCAAACTTGTTAGAGACTGAATTGCTATCTAAACTGGGGCGTTTATAAATTAAATAATAATGAATGATTTGGTGTCGTGACATTGTGCCAAGCGACATTATGCCAAATGCAGAAATTTGGCACAATGACGCTTTGGTAAAGCGACATTGGACCGAACATTAGCGTTTGGTACAGTGTCGCTTTTGTAAAGCGTCATAAGGCCTATTTGGTACCCTGACGCTTTTATAACGAAACAAGATTTGTGAGTCATAAGAACTATACAAATTTATGAGTCTATTAAAATAAAGATTTCTTTTTAATGAAATAGTAAATAACTAACTAATCATAAGCTAAAGACTTGATTAAGAAACTAAAAAAATCATTTAAAACAAACGAATGCATAGGTTTTGAGCATAAGATAAAGTAGTAGTAAGAAATTCGCCAGTGTGTGTAAAAGATGTGTTCTTACTTAGTTCAATTTTAAGATATTAGTGATGAACTTAAAAAAAATTCTGCAGCCGAGCCGCCGCGCCGCCTTAAGTACAGAAAAGGAAGCTAAAAGCGAAGGGGAAAAAAATTTGGCAAGGGGAGTATGGGTTTGTGTTCTGAAAATTAAAAATTCTAGCGAATTTACTATTTACGCTTTTACTTTTACACCCACAGGCGAATTTCTTACTATTACTTTATCTTATGCTCAAAAACAAAACATTTGAATGCATCAGACCTTCACACTATGAATGATAAGCATGGGTAATTCTTAGTTTCTTAGATGTCATTAAGCCAATAATCCCTTTAGTCAGCCGCAAAGGACTGTAAACACAGATGACAATGATGATGCAAATTTCTACATTTGGCCCAATGTCACTAGCTAATTTGGCCCTATGCCACTTCTACAAATCGTCATTATACCAAACCCTAAAGCTTGGCCCAATGTCACTCTGCAAAAGCGTAACTGTGCCAAATTTCTACATTTGGCATAATGTCGCTTGGCACAATGTCACGGCGCCGAATGATTTGCGTACGGACAGTGAATCTTAAACACATGAAATTGAATTTCGTATTAGAACAAAGGCCGTATTGTGGAAGAAGTTGGTAAAGCAATATAATTTCGAACATAAACGGCGCCGGCGAGGACATGAGAGGAAAAGAATAATGGCACAGAATCAATACCTAATGTGTTTCACTCAGTGCCAAAACAATTGGACTGCATTTTGCAGTGTGAGCGTACACAGCAAAGAGATTCGAGCCCCTAAAGTTTCTAAAATCGAACCGAAACTTAACTGACATTACAATTCACGATAACACATAAAACAAAATATCAAACGCAGACGCTATCTAAGTATAATCAACAAGTGTAGATCTTATTGGAAAACCAAATCAAATTACTAGCCCAGCACCGTTGATCAACTATCCGCAAGCAAACCCACAGCCTCATTGCCTACACACCCACACACTGCCTAGATAAGATAAGAAATTATCAAATCGAGGAAATGTGTGCAGTCACTGAGACTACGAGAGTGGTGTTGGGGAGAAGATGATGTAAGAGTAATGCACTTTTGTGTATGTGCTACTGATTTTTTTTTTTATTATTTATTTCTTGATTAAATGGACAGGCACAAAACACAGCCCTGAAATATTTTTGCACAAGTTTTTTTTCACTCGGCGCGGCGCGGCGTGGCAAAGGCTTCATTTTTTGTTCATAAAAGGGTATAAATATTATTTTAGATTGTTTTGTTTGTTGAAGGGAGTTCTTAATTTAATTTTTGGGTGGTAAAAGAAAATTGGCACGAAATAAAAAAAAAATTATTCATGCACTAAGCGCGGTGCGTGTAGGTTAATAAATTTCTAACACGATTTCTGTTTTTAAAAAGTTTTTATTTCACTTCGGCAATCCAAAGGGGATTACCGCACGACACTAGATACAATTGAGAACTGACTTACAAAACTATTCTGATTCTTACAATACCTACGGAAGCCATGCATGTGAAAAAAAGATAAAACATATTTCATCCAGTGGATGATCAATATAAACATCTGCAAAACCTAAGCTATTGATTCTTGGAAATGTTGGCGTAAACAACGACTGTCGACGATCGACGTCTTCTTAGCGGATGTTGGGATGTAAATACTATGGCTAGTGTGTGGATAGCATTGCGCGACTTCATAAGATACTTTTCTAAATCAGCAATAATTGAAAACTAATTCTTGGTGTTAGCATACGTTAACTCTTCCCCCTTTAATGTCCTCGTTTGATGTTAGAGGAAAGGTATCTACATATTTGGCTTATTCTGGTGGCCTTGGATTTTTTGTCTGTGGGTCTTGAATTCAATCCTCTGCTATTTCTTGTAAGGTTTTTGACACCTCTTTCTCACCTTCTTCGAGTGCTGGTGAAATGTGAGAATATTAAGTTGAAGTTGCCGCAGCTCTTGACATTTTAGTTAAGCTGATCGAAACAGGAGTTAAAGATGGCCTTCGTAAATTTCGACATTTTATGAGAAATATTGCGATAACTGCCAGGGTTATGATAGATGATACACTGAAACTGTTGGTCAATTCCCGATCTGTGAAGCTGTGAAGCTGTGAAGTGAAAAAAAAATATCATTTCAGTTTTCACACAGTTTTTTCATTTTATCACTTCACGAACCCATTCTAAGCGATTTCCGATCTCAAAATGTAAAGTAGTTCTCAAACTGTGTTCTAAAAGGTCCTAAAACGTTCTAAATGGTAAATTCTGACTGTTGTCTCTCATTTTCCAATTGGATTTTTCCGTGCTTGAGTTTCGCTGCCATTTTTCATAATAGAATTTTTTCACCGACTCATACGGCAATGAAAAGAAATTTATCATATGAAAAAAAATTTTACATTTGATGTTGGATTTTCACTAATCGAGAATCGAATTTTCGGTGAAGCTGTGATAAATGTTTTCTCTTCACAGCTTCGCAGATCGGGAATTGACCCCCTAGTGATATGTTTGACATTTTTGTTTTTATTTCTTTTGTGTTGTCTATATGTAATTCTTTTAGGGATTCCAGACTGAGAATTTCTTCGTATGCGCTATTGATTGCGTTTGGTTGTAAAATCGCTGGTAATGGTTTAAATCCGGAGATTTCCTTTGAGTGATAAGTTCTGTTACCAACAGTAATTCTTGTGTTCACAAAGTAAATAGCAAATGTTCCGCTGACGTTTGTGATATCGTTATCTATCAAGATGTTATTTCTTCTACGGATGGAATGTGGAGGCTCAGCAGTGTAGTTATGCAGTCATCTCTCTTTATCTCTACCAAATTTTTATCATTACATATATAGATATTACTAAAACCGTTGCAATCTTTTTTAATTCCGTATAATTTATTATTACAATTCATTACTTTATCAAAACTTATTTTACTCACAATATTTTTCAATTTAGTTGGTTTTACTAATACAATGTTACACATGGCTTCTCTAGATATAGGGATACCTACCTACTATGTAAATTATGGTTGTATTACTTGCTGCTATCTTCAAAGTCAACAATTCGATAGCTTCTTCTATATTAATAAATGGGACTTTGTTTCTTTCCAATATCTGATTAGCAATATTCATTTCCTTATCATCTACATAATAGAAATGAGTTTATGAGTCCAACTTTCGCCCAATGCATGGCATATTCTACATTAATAATTTCTTCTTTAATCACTTCGAGTTGGAATATTATATTTAATGACAATTCATCGGTGATAGTTACACCTTCTTTAATTACTTTGATAACATGATTGGTTATATTTGAAATATGGTTTATTCTTTCCAAGGCTAACTTATCTAGTTTTCCAAAATGTTATTTATTTTATCAGTTAAAATAACAAGGTCGCCACGGTCAGGACTTCCTGCAATCCATTTCCATGTTTTACCCAGTATATCGATAGATCTTGTCTTTCTTGGTTTCGGTTTTAATCTCTTAATATGCGTCTTTAATACAGAAATACTAGGAAAGGATAAAGAGGGTTGTCTATGTTTATGTGTTGGTTCATTTTACTTTCGAGATTATTTATTGTAGTCTCATATGACTCTAAGTCAATGACATGAATAAGACGAAAAGTTCCTGTTTGCAATTTTGCAGTTCCTATGCCAAATGTTACTGCTTGTGAATTTGAATAATCTAATATCTGAACATTACCAAGGCATGGCGATATTATCATTAATCTAAAAAGAATCTAAATAAGAAATAACTTGATATTTTTTGAATACGATTTGTTATGATCAAAAATAAAATGTATTAATGGTTTTTAATTTCGAATGAAACTCTTATGTACTATTCTCCCAGACTTTGTTTTTATTGTTAATTTAAAATTTTCCTGTACGTTTTCCTTGAAATAACATTTACTTAATTTTGATCCTACTCTTTTGTTGCGTTTAACGTAAACTACTTCTCCTGGACTATAATCCTTAAAAGTTTGCCTTTCTTTTTCCTTCTTCTGTTTTTGTGCTAATTTTTCTATATTACTTAGACGTGTTTTTCACAATATACAAGACTAAAACTAACGGTTCGACCAAAGAAAAGATCGACTGGTCTTTTTTTCGTAGTTGAGTGAAATGTGTGGTTGTATTCGTTAACAGTTCTTTCTAACAATTCCTCAAAACTTCTATCAATTGTATCCTTTTTAAGACATCGCATAATTTCTGCCAAAGTAGAATGCAAACGTTCGATTTGTCCATTCACTTCACTTTTGTATGGAGGTGTCGTAAAGACATTCAGCCTTATTATGAGTTTCACGTGAACAGCTTTTCGCCCGGAACTTTTTTGTTCGCCCGGAGTTTTAAAAGCTATTATGAGTTTCACCTGAACAAAATTCCAGACTTACAATTTTTCCGCTTTTGTTGTTCACTTGTTCGCCTCACAAAAATAAGTGAAATAAATTGCTCTCAAGGTTTTCACATTTCACGGGGAAAAAAACTCATAATAAGGGAAATTTTTCGAACGTGGAAAATTTTTCCCCCGAAACTCATAATAAGGGAAAAGTGAAATGGGATCTTTTTCGGGGGGAATGATTTCACGTGAAACTCATAATAAGGCTGATTAATTTTGAGTTCGTCTTTCCACATGTAAAGGATTGTGGCTGAATTTAAAGACTTTTCACTATCAAAAATAATACACTTGGGAACACCGAATTGAAATACTATTTCACGTAAGGGACTCCTAACGTCTTCAGTGGCTTTTGATTGAATTGGTTTGCTTATAGCAAATTTGGTAAACTTATCAATAGCTGTAAGTACTAACCGTCTTTCAGTTGATAAAATATCTATATGTACTGTATGACCGGGATATGATGGAATGGGGGTTTTTACTTAATAAAGGATTGTTGGGGTGTCTTACTTACTTACTTAAGGTGGCGCTACAGTCCGGGTCGGACTAGGGCCTCAACCAACATGCTTCTCCAGATAGCTCGGTCCCTAGCTAGCTGCCTCCAGTTTTGCACGCCAAGTTGGTTGAGGTCCTCTCCTACTTGCGTGCGCCACCTGAGTCGCGGTCTTCCTCTACTGCGCCGTCCCTCGGGATTGGATTCGAAGACTTTCCGGGCCGGAGCGTTGGTGTCCATTCGCTCTACATGACCCAGCCATCTAAGTCGTTGGACCTTGACTCGTTTGACAAGGTCAGTGTCGCTGTACAGCCCGTACAATTCGTCGTTAAATCTTCTTCTCCACTCTCCATCTATGCAGACGGGACCAAAAATCACCCGAAGAATTTTTCTCTCGAAGCATCCTAAAGCGTTCTCGTCTGCCTTTGACAAGGTCCATGCCTCTGCGCCATATATAAGAACCGGGATGATAAGTGTCTTATACAGGGACACTTTAGTTGCTCGAGAGAGGACTTTACTACTCAATTGCCTTCTTAGTCCGAAGAAACAGCGATTGGCAAGAGTTATTCTTCGTTTGATTTCAGCGCTGGTGTCGTTGTCTGAATTAATAGCGGCGCCTAGGTAGACAAAGTCCTTAACTACCTCAAAGTTATAGCTGTCAATTGTTGGGGTGTCGTTCATACTTATTTTTCTTACATACTAAACACTTTTTTGTGATTTGTTTAATTTTCTGCGTCATACTAGGAAAATAAAAATTTTCTAAGTTCTGTTTTTTATTTTCATCAGATCCGCAATGCGCTCTTCCATGGGCTTCGAAAACTATATCCTCTTGTCTTTCTATAGATTGAATATCAGCCACTAGGGGCTGTGTAAGCATAATTTTATATTCGGAAAAAATGTAAGAGACATATCTCTTGAATTATGCTTTTTAAATTTTCAGGAATTGACAATCCATTTATAACAGCCGGATCTAAGAACCTTTTAAAAATTCCTATTAGTTTCTCTTTGGTGTAATTTAGTTTTGTAATGATATGCCTTCTGAAATTTGTAAAAGGAATTTGTGTTTCATGATAGCTTCCTTCGACAATTTTAAAAACTAATTGATTTCGGAAAACGTTGACGGGTATTTCAACGCATTGAATTTTATTTTGAGAGGAGATCTTGCCATTAAGATCTGTATCTGTTAGTGTTAGAGAATTTATTTCAGTTTCTTGAGGTGGTCGCGATAAAGCATCTGCAACAATGTTATTTTTTCCATGCTTGTACTGAAGCGTATAATCATATTCTTCTAGTATAGCTTTCCAACGTTTCATCTTACTATTAGTATTTTAATTGCTAAGAGCCAAAGTAAGTGCTTGGTGATCTGTAAAAATATTAACGTGAGCGGATCCGTAAAGGTAGTTTCGTAATGAATTAAGAGCCCAAATTATTGCCAGCAATTCCTTTTCGTTTGTGACATAATGCTCTTCTGCTTTGCTCAAAGTCCTAGATATAAAGGTTATAGGTCGTCCGTCTTGGAAGAAAACCGCACCAATAGCATATTTTCATGCATCGGTTGTTAATTCGAAATCTCTATCAAACATTGGATAACCGAGCATGATGTCTCGGGAAATAAGTGATTCTTTAATTTTATTAAAAGCTCCCACAGCTTCTGTATTTAAGTGAATTAATTTTTTACTGGACAAGGATTTAGAAAAACGTCTTCCATCTCCTCTTAAAAGTGATGTCAAAGGTTTGGCGATTTTTGTGTAATCTTTTATGAATCTGCGATAAATATCCTGAAATCCAATATCCCAGAACTAAATGAGATAATAATCTTAAAAAAAAAAAAATATATAGGTTGTGATGTCGCAGTTCTTCAACCTCCATATCTCTTTTATACCTACTTATTTTCTTTTCGATGCACATAAACTTATGTATAGCTGTAATTTAAACATAACTTTGATATTGTAAAATAATGCACGAAAACATATGTTATTTACTTATATAATAATATTAGTTATTTATTTTTTTTTTTTTATAAATTTAAGATACGTATATATCGTCGGCTGAGTTCGATCTTGTTCAATAGGCCATTTTTCACGAAATTGAGTTAGGTATGCAGTCTTCATAATTTGGGGCGCTCTTTCGTTTGGCGCAAGACATTTTGTCCTATCTCTTTTGGTTTTTAAGTTATGGAAAACTGCCTTGTTCAACAGTACAATTTTCACTCATTTCACTCATTTTTTATTATGTTGAACAGTTTCTTTCTATCTTGTTCAATGTTCAATTCTACTTTGTTCAGTTACTTACAAAGTGATTTCCAACTTGTCAATGCTCCATACAAAATTGTTCAATATTCAAAACGACTTCCTTATTGATTTTAATTTATAACTTTTTTAAAAGAAAAGAAAAACATCTAGTGTGACTTGTTTTAAAACTAAAATTGTCTACGCTTGCAGAAAAAATTTACTTCCAAACAATAATCTTCAAATATAATAAAAAAATTTCGATCTGAACCTTAAAAATCGATTTCCCAACATTTTGAAAAATGGACATTGAACAAGATAGAACTCAGCCGACGATATGTTGAATCTTTCTTAAAATCTAAAATTCAGATTAAATCCGGCAGACGGTTTTCACGCCTTGCTTGTTCTTCTTTATTCAAATTTATAATGTAACTTTCTTAATTTGCAAATAAAGAATTATATATCTATCTATCTATCTATCTATCTATCTTATATGCCTGGGCATTGTAAATAATACAATGAGCGACACCCACAATGAATTCCAAAAACGGGCTTTGAGCACTTGTTATAATTGTATTTGTATAAAACACATAAAAAAACTACTAAAAGTGTCAATATTATTGTTTTATTCAAATAAACCTCAAAGCTAAAAAAATTTTTTCTTTTTTTTTTAATTTTACCCATTTTGTATTTTTTCAAGTATCATAAAATGTATGGGTTTTTGAGTACACTTGTTACTAAGTTTTTTTTATTGTTGTTTTGTTCATCTGTAAAAAATAAAGAAACTCTATGTTTACTAGGCATTTTCTGAAAAAAATTACCTCAAAGTCAAAACTTTGTTTCGGGAAGAAAATTAGAACTTAGATAATCTGGCAACCCTAAACCTACGGAAGCTCAACTTAAATACAGTCTTCAAGATTATTATTTCCTCAAAAAATTAAGTTTAAGATTAGGTCTCTGTCATCGGTATTGACAGAGATATCGAATTTAACACAGGTCGGGGTACACCAAAGTTAGCGTTTTTTTAATTGTCAAAAAGTGATGTCAAAGTTGAGAAATGGACTCTACTGTGAAACAATTTTTTTCTTAGAATATGACCAAGAATCATATCCCAAAGTATGTAAAACGAATTACGGGACACTCTGTATATATTTTATTAAAGATATTAGCCGGATTAATCGTTAACTCTTGAAAGAAATTTCTCCAGTTTAAAGAGAATAAAAACAATATTAAAGCAGGACCATCGATTTGAGATTTTTAAAAATATAGCTACATTTTAATGACAGTGTTGAAAGCTTTGGATGTTAACTTATTTGCATTATCGTTTAAATGGTTTGGCTGCTCTAGCTTCATATATTCATCGCGAAATACCTATGTATGCTATAACAGCAGACGAGGCTATAAGTGTTTTATCTAAAAAGAACAGAAAAATGGATTTTATTTTTTAAATTAATATTATTTGACTTATTACATCAATATTTATTTTAGTTCATATTCAAACTAATGCGTATAATATATTATTTGTTTTTGATTTTAATTATTAAAACTTTTAAAAAATGAGCGAACTAGAACCATCCACAGGTACTAAGTCCACTGAGGGACTAAATTCTCATTTCTACAGGGAAATAAATCCCCAGGAACTAAGTCCACTGAAAACTGAATTTTGAAAACATAAACTGAATAATAAAATATTTTCCAAAACTCGAAAACTGAATTTCGAAATACACTGAATCAAAAATCGCTGCGATTGTTTGGATTATTTTTGAAAATTGAATTTTGAAATACATAAACTGAATAATAAAATATTTTCCAAAACTCGAAACCTGAATTTCGAAATAAACTGAATTATAAAATCGCGGCAATTTTTTGGATTATTTTTGAAAACTGAATTTTGAAATACATAAACTGAATTATAAAATATTTTCCAAAACTCGAAAACTGAATTTCGAAATAGACTAATGCTTTTTGAGTCAATTTTCAGAAACTGACTTTTGAAATATTCTAAACAGATACTTACTTCAAGAGTGTTACCTTTATTCCGAACTTATAACAATTTTATTAATTAAATTTGGTATCTCGATAGAAGTAGTATTTTTTTTATATTAATAAAATTTAAAAATTGATGAAGAACTACTTTTTTTCCTGGCTAAACATAAGAATTTATTTCACATTCAAAGGGAACTAAAACCCACAGTTTTTTGTATCGAATTTCCCACTGTACATGGTAACAAAGACCACTTTAGTAAAGTGGATTTCGTTAAAAGTGAGTGAGTTCCTGGGGACTTATTTCCCTGTACAAATGAGAACTTAGTCCCTCGGTGGACTAAGTACCCTGGGACTTATTTCCCTGCACCGAAAGAAGCAGGGGTGAAAGTGAGATTGAAGAATTAATGGGACCTGTTGATAAGACAAAAAGATTCATATGTTCTCAAAAGTTTTTTTGTCTCTAAGTTTCGAGAGAGCGTATCGCGATTCGGTTGAATCAGTGTTTTGCTGAGTATAAGTAAGTTTGACTACGGGAGGTAAGAGGCGGTCAAAGTAGGAGGAAGATCCTGGAGGAGGCTGGGAAGTGTTTGGATTAGATATGTTGGAACTGAGAAAATTGGGGTATTTTGCTCCAGACGTTAGGTCGAAGCTTGGAAAAGAGGCAGAGATTTGTATGCTTGGTAATACAAAGGAATTGAATGGAGTAGTTTCAATATTAAAAGAAACCCTTTTGGCAAGCGTGGATGGATAAGTGGCGTCTTTGCATTTGATTTTGGATTGAATTGATTTACGGAGCTTTGGTTGTGGCTTGGGTTGTGGAGCTGGGGCGTGCTGAAGAATGTTGGGTATTTGGAAAGGGGGAACGAAACTTTGCACAATGTGGGTTTTTTTTTCTTCGCTTCGCGGAATCAAACCGTTCGATCACAATTATTCTTCCAAGATTTAATTGTCTAACATCTGAAAGACAATTTTTCATCACCGCAATCCGTCTCTGGAACTCACTTCCCTCTAATTTGAGGAAAAATAACAACATGAAAAAGTTTCACAAAGAATTATTTGTTTACTTAAACAACCAAAGCAACTAGTTTCAGTCGTCAGCCGGATTATATGTATTTAAATTTAGTTTCTCCTCTGCCTTAATCTACTTTTATCTTTATTACTCTTTTTCTTTCTTCTATTTCTTTTTTTCGCTTTAATTTTAAAATTTTTGTAATGTATTAATTCACTAAAAGCATATGTACTTTATTATTTAAAATTTATTATAAAAAATTGGATATAACATAATACTCTTTTTGGAAAAGCACATCATTTAACACAAACTATCACTATTTAATAAGATTTATCTTAAAGTGTTAGGTTATGAATACTTAATAAACTAAACTAAACTAAACTAAACTAAACTAAAAGACCAATTAGGATTGAAAAGTTGTTTTGCGGGCTTGGGAAACAGGTATTACTAATCTAAGCTTATTAAATTTACTTTTCTTGTTACAATGTACAATTACCATCTTTCCAATTTTCATGGTATTTCCAAAAGGATTTGTTAACAACAATTCGTTGGACGATGGAATGCTAATCCGAAATGATGTAGTGTTCGGAGTAGAGACCTTCTGGATTTTAGAGACTGTAACGGAAACCGATGTTCTCCCCTCCCAACCCCATATGTACAGGCATATGAGGCTGATCCGGGCAGCAGGAGAGAGAGGGGTGTCCAGACTGTGGCCGCTGGCATGCTTGCATTTAGCCATAGGCAATAGCTTGTCGGCGGGGTGGTTCTTGCAACCACAGCTCTGAACAGTGTTACGCATTTATCATGCCATGTTAAAAAAATAATGTGGCGACCCAGTTGTCCTCGTACGCGTTCCATAGCGGGGAGGGTCTTCGATGTTACAGACCATCGGAGGTTTTGGCCCACCCATTGTACCCTGCGGATACCACCATGGCTACTGCGACCTCCTATTTCTGCAGTAGCCCCTTACTCAACCTTGCGCCCTATCGCTTACCACCTCCCTGTCAACCTCACCTCAATCCTTGGATCCTTTTATTCGGTCATAATATCAAAAAGCATGAAATTCGATCAAGAAACGCCAGCAGAATATACTGACTCTTTGAGTCAGGTCAAACCAAAAAAAAAAAAAATCATCCTACGAAAGAAAATCGCCTTCTTTTTCTACTACGTTATAATATTAGGTTTTATTAGTATTATAATACTTTTAACTTATAATTCCCATTCTTCATCGTATATCAAAAAGAGAAACAATATAATAAAATAAATAATAAAAAAAAAAACTGTTTGATCCAGTTACACGGCATAAGGGTAAGTGCTCTATTTCATAAAATTAAAGCTACTAGAAACCTTGTTTTTCAGGTTACATAGTATTCCCTCTGAAAAATTTAACGGTAAGTGGCAATCTTACAATTTTGCAAATATTTAGCTCTTATGACTTTTTTCCTCTAACTAGTTTTATTTCCTTTTTTTTCGCCGATGGCAACACTGTTTAGATTTTTCCAATTTTAGGTAAGTAATTTTCCATTCTATTTTAACCTTTTTATCTTTCAATTCTTCAAAAAAAAATTTAATTAATTTTTGTCTTTTTTACAGATGGCAGCACTGTTTAGATTTTTCCAATTTTAAGTAAGTAATTTTCCATTCTATTATAACCTTTTAATCTTTCATTTCTTCGAAAAAAAAAATTAATTAATTTTTTTCTCTTTTTTTTTGCAGATGGCAACACTGTTCTGATCCCCAAAACCAAAAAACCCCAAAATCGTTCACGAGAAATGCTCCAATTACAATTAAATTTTCTACGAAAATAATTAGTATGCACTTACTCAGTATTTTCTTTTACTCTTTTTTTAAGGTAGTGCACCACTTTGGCTGATTTTTATACGCTGTATGCTAAAACGATAGATGAAAAAAAAATTTTGGATTTATGATTGGTTCTCGAAACCAATTGGAGACCACCACATTTTACTTTTTTTTCTTTAACACAATTTGTTCTTTTATTTTTCTTTACTTCTTCCTTTCCTCTTTTTTTTTTTTTCTTTCCAATAACTATATTTACATACATATATAAGCACTTCTTATTTGGATCTTCACTCTGACTTTTTTTTTTCTTAACCAAAAAAAAATAGTTAACTTAATTTACTGACAATTTTAATTTCACAATTTCTAGTCTTCACGGCACGAATACACTACACTGGGGTATGGGATAGGAAAAGTAATATGTAAAAAAAAATCTAACACGGGGTAGGTAAGAGGGGGATAAGGCAGGTGGGGAAAAGAATTGAATTAGGACACGCTCGCTGACACGGGGTTTTTTTTTTGTGTTTTTTTTAACACTCAAGTCCACTGCTGCGGCTGCTGATACTGATAATGATCGGTATGTAGATGATGGTGATGAAGGTGATGATGGGGCTGCTGTTGCTGATGTTCTATTATATATATATTAATATTTGATTTATATATCTATTATATTTATTTATATATATAATATATAATATTTGATTTTTATATCTATTACTAGCTGAGCCGCCCGGCTTTGCTCGGGTCTGTAGTTTTAAGGTTCCAGTTCTCGTTTTTACTCTTCCGTGGGAATTTGGGGAAGAAATGTAATCTGTCTTACTGTGGGAATAAGTGGTATCCAAATGCTGAAAGAATTTTTGAAATCTATCCAGCAGTTTCTAAGTTTTCGTTCCCAACCCCGTTCCTGAGGGAATCATCCGTTCCCATGGAAATATGTGAATGAAATGTAATTCTATGTCACTGAGGGATAATGTAACATCCCAGAGCTGAAAGAATTTTTGAAATCGGTTCAGAAGCTTATAAGTTTCCATTTACAACCCCGTTCCTGAAGGAATCTTCTGTTCCCGTAGAAATATGTGAATGAAATATAAGTCTATGTCACTGAGGGATAATGTTACATCCTAGAGTTGAAAGAATTTTTGAAATCGGTCAAGTTACTTTATGGTTCCCGTTCTCGTTCCTGTTTCTGCTCTCGTGGGATTATATAATAATGAAAAACACGCTTAGTTACTGAGGGATTATGTGGCATCCCAGTACAGAAAGAATTTTTGTTATCTGTCCAGTAGCTCCTAAGTTTCCGCTCCCAACCCCGTTCCTGTAGGAGTCTTCCATTCCCATGGAAATATGTGAATGAAATGTATGTCTATCTCACTGAGGGATAATGTAACATCCCAGAGTTGAAAGAATTTTTGAAATCGGTCAAGTAACTTTATGGTTCCCGTCCTCGTTCCCGTTTCTGTTCCCGTGGGAATATAGGGAAGAAATACACGCCAAGTTACTGAGGGATTATGTGGCATCCCAGTGCAGAAAGAATTTTTGAAATCTGTCCAGACAGTAGCTTCTAAGCTTCCGTTCCCAACCCCGTTCCTGTAGGAATCTTCCGTTCCCATGGAAATATGTGAATGAAATGTAAGTCTATGTCACTGAGGGATAATGTTACATCCTAGAGTTGAAAGAATTTTTGAAATCGGTCAAGTAACTTTATGGTTCCCGTCCTCTTTCCCCTTTCCGTTCGTGTGGGATTATGGGGATGAAATATAGTTTAAGTTACTGATGAAGGGAGATAATGTAGGTGCCTTGACATAAGGCCAAGCGACATAAGGCCAAATTTGAATGTTTGGCCTTATGTCACTTTGCGAAAGCGACATAAGGCCAAATTTGAGGAGTTGGCCTTAAGTCACTTTCCCATAGCGTCATAAGGCCAACTTTTTTTGGGACATAAGGCCAACTGTTCAATTTATTGTTTGTTTATGCCGTTAGGATTGTTATCAACATCTCGCTTTTTACATGTTGCGCTCATTAACATTCTTCTTTTCAATTGTGTAAAAATTAATCTTTTGGACGGCACTTTCATTTTTCGCAAGACAATCATGTAAGCTTACTTCCCTTACTTATATTTGAACAAAACATTTTTGCATTATTAACTTCTTATCATAATTTTGCTTGATGCACGTGATGCATTGTTTTATAAAGGAAGATACAGTTATAATTAAAAATGCGAATGCATACATACAGAATATTTTTAAGTATCATTAGCCGTGTTTCATTGGGAATTTTCATATTCACTTCACTAATACGCTCAATAAAACGCTGTACTCACTAATGCAACTCTATTCCATAAACTCGATTTACCAGCCATCCCTGTTGTTCACTTCTGCAAGTGACTAATTTTTATTCACTTATCGTCGTTGTTCACTTAGAGTTGTTGTTTTCCCATGTGCGATGTTCTGCGATGTTTTGCTGAAGTGAATACAGATTCCCAATAAAACTCGGCTATTGATACAAAGAGATATGCTTTCAATTAGTTAAATTTAAAGATATAAGTTAAAAAGCTTTTACAAAACATTCGCCGGGAATTTTTTAAAATATTTTTTCAGTTTTGTTTTCAAATCTTTAGGTTTTCAGCTTAAGGTAAAGTAAAAATTCGCGCGAATTTTTTACTTTTACTTTACCTTAAGCTGAAAACCTAAAGATTTGAAAACAAAACTGAAAAAACATTTTAAAAAATTCCCAGCGAATGTTTTGTAAAAGCTTTTCAACTTATATATTTAAATTTAACTAATTGAAAACATATCTCTTTGTATCAATGATACTCAAAAATATTCTGTATTTATGCACTCGCATTTTTAATTATAACTGTAGGTATCTTCCTTTATAAAACAATGCATCACATGTATTTAATCAGAAATACAATTCATAACAGAGGACTGCACTTTCATTCTTTTGCTGTCCACTTTTATATATTAAAAATCATAATCCAATTCTCTTTCCAATTTGCAGACAAATTGTGACGAATACCACCCAAATTTTTTGTTAATTTTAGAAAGTATAAAATCTTTTTTGAATTGTTGTAGATTTGTTTTGACTTAGCGTTTATTTTCATTGGAATGCTTTTATGTTGTTGTTTGTTGTATATGTATATGCCTTTCTTGTTTAATAATAATAAAATTAAATACTTATGAAAATACTTACAATATACACATGAATATTTAACTATTTTTCGTCTTTTGCTTGAAGTTATGGAATATGAACTTTGTTCTTTGAATCCAGGTACAACCACTTCTGAGTTCTGAGTGACATAAGGCCATATTGGCCTTATGACGCTTTGGGAAAGTGACATAATGCCAACTCCTAAAATTTGGCCTTATGTCGCTTTCGCAAAGTGACATAAGGCCAAACATTCAAATTTGGCCTTATGTCGCTTGGCCTTATGTCACGGCACCGATAATGTAGCACCCCTAGTGCTGAAAGATTTTTTTTGAAATCTGTGGAGTAGTTTCTAATTTTCCGTTCCCAACCCCGTTCCTGTGGGAATATGGGGATCAAACCTTGACAGGAACCATCTCTGAACTAAACTATGTCTACCCTGTAAATTTCATAAAAATCCGTTGGGTGGTTTAGGAGTTTACCCCGGACATACATACATACATACATACATACATCCTACTTTATATATATAGATTTAACTAATTGAAAACATATCTCTTTGTATCAATGATACTCAAAAATATTCTGTATTTATGCACTCGCATTTTTAATTATAACTGTAGGTATCTTCCTTTATAAAACAATGCATCACATGTATTTAATCAGAAATACAATTCATAACAGAGGACTGCACTTTCATTCTTTTGCTGTCCACTTTTATATATTAAAAATCATAATCCAATTCTCTTTCCAATTTGCAGACAAATTGTGACGAATACCACCCAAATTTTTTGTTAATTTTAGAAAGTATAAAATCTTTTTTGAATTGTTGTAGATTTGTTTTGACTTAGCGTTTATTTTCATTGGAATGCTTTTATGTTGTTGTTTGTTGTATATGTATATGCCTTTCTTGTTTAATAATAATAAAATTAAATACTTATGAAAATACTTACAATATACACATGAATATTTAACTATTTTTCGTCTTTTGCTTGAAGTTATGGAATATGAACTTTGTTCTTTGAATCCAGGTACAACCACTTCTGAGTTCTGAGTGACATAAGGCCATATTGGCCTTATGACGCTTTGGGAAAGTGACATAATGCCAACTCCTAAAATTTGGCCTTATGTCGCTTTCGCAAAGTGACATAAGGCCAAACATTCAAATTTGGCCTTATGTCGCTTGGCCTTATGTCACGGCACCGATAATGTAGCACCCCTAGTGCTGAAAGATTTTTTTTGAAATCTGTGGAGTAGTTTCTAATTTTCCGTTCCCAACCCCGTTCCTGTGGGAATATGGGGATCAAACCTTGACAGGAACCATCTCTGAACTAAACTATGTCTACCCTGTAAATTTCATAAAAATCCGTTGGGTGGTTTAGGAGTTTACCCCGGACATACATACATACATACATACATACATCCTACTTTATATATATAGATTTGATTTATTTTCACAGTTTATATTGTTCTAATGTTCTACCGGGTCTTTTGTTTTTTTTTCTTCTTGTGTCTTTACACCCACACTATCCTTTGGCTCAACTGCCTTGCATCAATTACCACGATAGACTGTCCCAAATTACCGTCGGTGATGGCTAAGCTGATCTTGTCATGTACCACTCGACCGTTGTACAAGCACATAGCCGGTACCGTTTGGTTAGTACATGACAAGATCACACCATCGGATAGCGGCCAGCTTTAGCGGCTTATCGTTATCTCGTGGTAAGTCGTGGGTGGAGATAGCTCGCCTATTATGTATTTTGGTCGGTTACTATGCGTGGTATATATTTTATGCAGACTTGTGTACTGCGAAAGGACAAGTAGGGTGGGTCAGGTAGGTTATGTGTGTAAATTAATACAATGGTATTATTGTGGATAGTATTATGAAACTGCACTGACGTAGTTACAGCAAGAGTGAATAATAATAACAAAATAAGTGACCACGAATCCATTGACATATTTATAATAAACCAACACAAGACCAAACATAAAAAAACAGTTAAATACTGTTCTTATAATCAAAATCTTTTTGTGTCAAAACTCCTGGAAATACCCTTTTTTGTTATTGATTCTGAGCAATCACTCAACTTGAACGTCCTATGTGATCATTTTGTGTATAATCAAAAAAGTGTTGTCGACTCCATGATTATAGAAAAAAAAGTTCCTTATAGTAACGCGGAGTGGTTTAATTCTGAACTAGAAGCGGAAAAAATGCGAAAAGTCAATCTTTATACAAGGGCTGTTCTTACAAACGATGAAAATATATGGCACGCGTATCAACAATGTAGAAACCAATTCAAAAGGAAAATTCGGCTAGCTAAATCTTTGTTTATAAAAAACCCAATTGAAAATGCAAATAATCAAAAGGACATGTGGAAAAAGTTAAAGAAATACGTTCTTAAGAAAAGTGACGAAACTATATTGGAAATAGAAATAGAAGATGGTTCTGTGATAAATAATAGTGCAATAATGTGTGACAGATTCAACAACTTTTTCGTTCAGTCTATACATGAAATAACCCGATCTGTGATATTTTGTGATTATTCAAATTTACTTGAGCAGTGCAATTTAGATTTTAAGTTCAGTCTAGTCAACATAATTAGTATACGAAGTGCAATAGATCTGCTTAGCAAGAAAAGAGACTTTAATTATATGAATGTTAAAGTGTTAAAAGACTCCCTATGTGTTGTTGGTCCAATAATTGAAAAAATAATTAATATGTCCCTTAGTGCCGGTGTTTTTCCACAATCTTGGAAAGAATCGTTGATAGTACCCATAAAAAAGATCCCCAATGCAAAAACTATGTGTGATTTTAGGCCAATAAGCATGATGCCCCTTTATGAAAAAATAATAGAAAAATGTGTAGTAATACAACTCCAAAATCACTTAGAAAGCCAAGAGCTTATAGACACTTATCAATCGGGATTCCGTGCAAATCACTCATGTGAAACGACTTTGAACTTTGTCATTAATGATTGGAGGAGGGAAATAGATGATAAAAATGTGGTAGTTGCTGTATTTCTGGACTTAAAACGAGCTTTCGAAACAGTAAACCACGAAATAATGCTTAAAAAGTTGAAGTATTACGGTATAAAGGGAGTGGAGTTTAAGTGGTTTAAGTCATTCATAACAGGTAGGACACAACGCACTACCGTAAATGGCAAAATATCGTCACCAATTAGTGTCAATGTAGGAATACCACAAGGCACAATACTGGGAGTGTGGTTGTTCCTATTGTTCATAAATGACATGAGTAAAGTAGTTAGATCTTCGAAACTAATTTTGTTTGCTGATGATGGTTTGCTATACGCTTCTGGAAAAAATGTCGCAGGCTGCATAGAAGAAATCAACCAAGACTTGGAGAGAATAAGCACATGGCTAAAAATGAATAGACTGATATTAAATGTTGCAAAAACTAAATGTATGATTTTCAAATGTTGTCCTGTAAGTTCGTCTGAAAATGTAAATATGTATATAAATAATGAACAAATTGAGCAAGTCAAACAATTAAAATATCTTGGAATTTTATTAGACGAAAAACTAAACTTTAACGAACACATAAATTACCTTTGTAAAAAAATATCAAAAAAAGTTGGAGTTTTAAGAAAAATAATTTTAATTTTGGTGGGGGCAAAACCCCCATTTATTAGGCTTAATACAAGCTATTAACTTACAAACTAAGAAACTTAATAGCTAAGACTTACTAACTAGCTGGAGGACTTAGTAGAGGCAGGGAGTATAAGCTATTAACTTACAATCTAAGAAACTTAATAGCTAAGACTTACTAAGTAGTTGGAGGGCTAAGGAGACGAAGTTTTAGGCAGGGAGTACTCATACAGAAGTCAAAACAAGAGGAGTGGGAGTTGACATTTCTCAGCATTCGGGAGATGGGTTCATTGGAGCCGTAAGAGGTTCGATGGGTGGGAAGATAGAAGAGACGGGGATTCCGGGTGTTACGACGGTTAGTATTTAGAAAAATGGATTCGTTAAGGGCTGGACAGTCAATGGTACCTGTGAGGATTCGGTGAATGAAGAGAACGTCAAATATTTCTCTTCGATCTTTCAGCGTATTTAGGTTTAGGAGTTTGATTCGGTCTTGATAAGGAGGTAATATCAGGGGATTACTCCAATTAAGACCTCGAAGAGCAAAACGGAGGAAACGGCGTTGTATGCTCTCAATTCTGGCAATGTGCACTTGTTGGAAAGGCGACCAGACTTGACAAGCGTATTCAAGAAGTGGACGAACAAATGAAATGTAAAGGGATCGGGCTACGTAAGGGTCTGCAAATTCTTTGGACCATCGCTTCACGAAGCCAAGTGCTGAATTTGCCTTAAGGATTATATCGTCGATATGTTTGAGGAAATTCAGCTCACGGTCGCAAATAATCCCAAGGTCCCGGATCACCTCAACGGTGGAAATGATTTGACCGTTTAGAAGATAGAGACGAGGAGTAGATTTGATGCGTTTACGTGAGAAGGTTATTGATTGGCACTTGGAAACATCTAGCTCCAGGCAGTTTTTGGAGCACCATATTGAAAAATTGTCGAGGTCAAGTTGGAGGTGGGAAGAGTCTTCAGAAGAAGAAATGATCCGGTAAAACTTAGTATCGTCCGCATAGAGAGAGATAGAGGAGTGTTTGATGATCATTTCAATGTCGTTAATACTGAGAATGAAGAGGAGAGGGCCTAAATGGCTGCCTTGGGGAACACCGGATGTAGCTAGAAAGCGGCTGGATAAGGCGGATCTGAACCGAACGCTGTAAAAACGGTTTTCTAAATAAGAAGAAATCCATCTCAACAGAATGGGTTCAAAACCGAGGGTGGAAAGTTTAAAAAGAATAAGTTTGTGAGAGATTTTATCGAAAGCTTTACTAAAGTCAGTTGAAATTACATCGACCTCCTTTCCATTCTCCAAGGCTGTTCCGACTAGGTTTTAATTTATACTTGAAAAAACTAGGAAAAAAGTATTTAAAGTAAAACACACAACTTCACCTTTTGACTTGTAAATTGGTTATATTTCTTCTTCTAGAAACTTTTGTCATATGACTTTAGGTACATTAACTTCATTAATTTTGGTAAACATTCTATGTTTTTGTTTATATTTATAATTTGTGGAACGTATGTTTAGTGTTGTTTATTTAGGTTAAGGTTCTCTCCATCCAGTTCCAAACATTCTCCTGCCTCCAAAAAATTTGAAAACTCCATCCTTTACTTGTGGTGCACCCTGTCCAGAAATCTAGAAATCTGCACTGTAGTACCGACGAAGTTTTGCGAATTCTCCATATGGCTTTTGACATTTGACTTTCCGTAGTTGACTGATGACGTTGGTACTCTTCTTTCTCATAGTGTACATGGAATGAGACATAAGAGAAATTAGTACATTAAAACGAACATAAATGGACAACACGAAAGAATAGAACAAGAGACACCAAACAGAAATTAAATTATGTTGCCTCTCATTTTGACATATACAGTACATGTAGTATGCAGTATAGGTTGTATCTTGCTTGCATCGCATGCGTAAGTTGTATTTTTTTTTTTTTTTTTTTGCGGCTTACGTAGTAAAGAAAGTGTTGCTGTTCGTTCTTCGTCTATAGTCTATCGTCTCATTTCTCATATGTGAATCGTTTTCGCAAGCATGGTGCCGGCATGCTAATATGCTATGCGTAAATTTTATTCGCGAATTTTTTGCTAGTGAGTTTTGTGTAATGTTTATTTTGTAAATTACGTGTTGTTATTTATTGTGTTATTAAACTTGGTGGTGGTTTACTTCGAAGAAGTGCGTCCCGCACTACAAAGTTGAAAGATGTTTCGATGGATGGCTGGATATATACGTATGTGTGCCTGCTGCCTATACCCACGTATTATAATAGCTGGTAAGTGTTTTGTTAATTTTTTTTTCTTTTTGATTTTTGTTTTCATTTTATAATAGAATATTAATATTCGATGGTTTTTATCATTGATCATTCGGGAGATGTTTCAATTTTGATATATAGGTTAATATTGTTGTTTTTGTTGGTGGCGTTGTCGCGTTTCCGGGTTATTATCGATTTTTGCGATCGCGGTTTTGTGCGTATGTATGAATGTGTGTGTGTATAAATGTTCTTTAGCGGATTTCGGTATTCGGTGTCGCGCGTAAGTTTATTTTAATATATGAATATATATATGTGTGTGTGTGTATGTCTAAGCATAAGGTTCTAGCAATGGCCAATTTAACGCAACCGAGTGCCATCCTTCTCTAGTTGGAAAAGTTCGATTTTCAGCTAGAATTGTTGTTTACATTTTTTTTTGTAAACAACTCGCGATTCTGATTCGGAAACTTTTCGCGAATTTTATAAGCTTTATTAAGTTTTAGGAGTGTTTCAGTTATGAAGTGTTTTATTAATTTTCCTTCAGTGGACTGTATAATTTTGATCTTAAAATTAATCAGATCTGTGTGCAAAATGGTCAAGTGCATTTGCCGACGGCATTTGACATTTCGCGTTTTTTTTTATTTTCTATGTAATGTGGATCGTGTTCTTTTTTTTGTTTTTAAAATGGCAGTGCGTTTTGTGTTTACGCTGATAATAATTTGTTAATTTGTTAAATTATAAGCTTTTTTTTTATCAATTTATATTGTGTATGCGTTTGTTGCAGTGCACAAAATTTTTTTTTTTTATTAAAATGTGTCTTGTCGACGACTACTTTTTGCTTTGTTTTGCCGACGGGAAATCGACTTTGACGTGCGGTGTTTCTCGGTTTTAGTTTCGATGTTCCCTTTGAACATGTAGAGATGTTTTAAAGTAATGTGGTTTAAAAACTCGACGTTGTATATTGTAGCTTATGTTTTTTAGAATAAGTTGTGTTTTAGGAATTCGATTTTAAGCTTAAGTATTTTGGAATAAGTTGTGTTTAGTTCCTTTATATTTTAAGTTAATTTTGTGTGTGCGTTGTTGCAGCACAGCATTTGACGATGAATTGCATTGACTGCCTTTGATGCAATTTTGTAAACTGTTATATCTTTGAATAAAGAACTTTAACAAGATTATTGTTTGTTTTATTCTTCTTTTGAACAGCTTTTCAAGTGGTTTTAAAGATGTGTTGAATGATGTGTTGACTGACTTTACAGGTGTTTTAAAGATGGGTTGATCGCTGTTAGAATTTGTTGATGATTTGATGTAACTTTTATTTTTGTTTCTTGTTCCTTCAGCGAATGTCTCGGTGAAACGATTCCTGTTCATTATTGGTTATTTGTTGCTTCAGCGAATTTTTCGGCGAAAAGATTCCTGAAGCGATGCATTGTTAAAAATTGTTTGAAATCTCCGTTCGCGTTCAAGTTTTGAAGTGATGATAAGTGAGTTTTCGTATTAAGACTCTGGTATTCTTGTTCAGCTTCTTGAAGTGGTTGAAATGAAATTTCGATTTCAGCTTTTCGGTGGACTTTAATTAAGCCTTACATAACTCCAAGTATTTTATATTGAGACAAATGATGTTATCTTCGGAGAAGATAATGCTAACAGCAGGTTGGTATACTGTTGTTGATTCTTTTGTTGAATCCAGGGGCGGTGTATTTTCAGGTTTTTAGGTAAATCTTCGGGGAAGAAATATTATTCAACGGGTGTTGATCCGTATGCTGAATCCAGGGGCGGTGTATTTTCAGGTTCTTAGAGGTAATTCTTCGGGGAAGAGATATAATTTAGCAGGAATTGATTTGTACTGAATCCAGGGGCAGTGTCTTAGGGTTTGTTGAAATGAAGTTTCAATTTTGTTTTGTGGTTGAGTGATAGCGACGGTTTTCAAATCAGCGTACTATCTTCGGTGGCTTGGTTTGACGGCAGCCAACATAATTTTGCTATTGGATGCTTTAAGCATCCGTTCTTTGTCTTCAACGTGACGACTCGAATAAGTCCGCCTGATCCGGGATGCGCCTCAGTGATTCTGGCCATGTTCCAGTATGTTGCTGAGAGACGCTCATCCTTGATTAGAACCAAGTCACCTACCTTTGGAACCTTTTCCGTCT
Source organism: Melanostoma scalare (assembly GCA_949752695.1). Classification (NCBI taxonomy): domain Eukaryota; kingdom Metazoa; phylum Arthropoda; class Insecta; order Diptera; family Syrphidae; genus Melanostoma; species Melanostoma scalare. Next base: position 120,168,441 of record OX456986.1, on the reverse strand, counting down.
TCGTCCATTTTGGGCGTTGTTGAAGCCTGCAAAGGTACTCAGAATGCCACTTCTTCCAGAATTGGTCAGCCAGGACCTGAATTCTCTTCCAGCGGTCTAAGTAAGTGATGTTGTTGGTAAGATCCCCTTGCGGTATGGCATGTATTGGTTCTCCGATTAGAAAGTGAGCGGGAGTTAAGACGTCCAAATCGTCTATGTTGTCACAAGGGTCTCGAATTGAGACATGCTTCTATTTGTGTTAGAAGCGTCGCGAGCTCCTCAATGGTGAGTATCTCACTTCCAACAACTTGTTTGATGTGGTACTTGGCCGGTTTCACACCTGCTTCCCATAATCCTCCGAAATGGGGAGAAGCGGGAGGAATAAAATGCCATTCAGTACCGTGGTTTGACAGTTCTTCCGCTACTTCCTTCCAGCAATGCTTTGCGTTCTTCAACATTCTGCCTAGCTTCGCGTTAGCACCAACAAGATTTGTTCCGCAATCACTGTGCAGCCTCCTGCATGTACCTCTACGTCTTGTTAAGCGTTCGAACGCTGCTAAAAATCCCTTGACTTTGCGGCAGTTGGATGCAAATCTAAGATGAGTGGCAATCACCCGGATCACTCGTAACAGCTTCGACACCTTTTGCACTACATCGAGTCTCTTATTATCTTCCGCGTTCATCTGCACGGCGTGCGTTGGAATTGAGCGCTCCTCTTCGGCAGTTGCAACCTCTTCAGCTTCTTGGAATCCTCGTACTTCCGACCCTAAGTCCGCGGACTGTCCGCGAACTGCGTAAAAGTTCGGACATGAACCGGGGTTTCGGTCGGAACTTTTCCAAAAATTATCCAGCCGAGTTGTGTTTTTTGGGCCACTGGACCTTGGCCGTCTTGACTCCGTACTACTTGTGGAAGGAGTATGTCGGCGAAAACGTCGCTTCCAAGTAGTAAGTCCACCGGAGCAGGTAAAAAGTAAGTGGGATCTGCTAAACAGAGTCCCTCTAAATGTTGCCATTTCTTTGGATCGATTCGGTGGGCTGGAAGATGCCCAGTCAGTGACGTGAAAACCAGTGCTCTTACAGCACCTTCAAACGTCGAGTGTTGCGACGCAAGCGTTAGATCGACGCTGCTATACGTTGTGCCACTGCTGACCAAACCCAACCCACTTACTCTCGCCACGGTCTGACACCGTTTTAAGTTTAGCAATTTAGCAGCTGCTGCTGTTATAAAGGTGGCTTCTGATCCTGGGTCGACCAAAGCTCTTAGACAATGGAAGCTGCCATCTGCTGCCATAACTTTGACAACGGCTGTTGCCAACAAAACCTTCATCGATGTACAGCTGCCTGCTGACGCATGGAAGGTGTTTAAATCTCTACCGCTCGAGCTAGCTCTGCCGTCCATATGGAACTCAGGCGCGTCTGGGTTGACGGAGACCTGAGTAGCGGTGAAACTTGTCTGTCTGCTGGGCTGGCTAGGTTGTGGTGTTGTATTTATGTGCAGCAACGAATGGTGGCGTTTCGAACAAAACGTGCAATTTTTGTCGCTTGGGCAGTTTGAGGCGAAATGACTGTACCCCAGACAGTTATTGCACACCTTTGCCGTCTTAACTACCTGTGCGCGCCTTTGGACATCCATATTCAGGAACTTCTGGCATTTCCTCAATGAGTGCTGGCTCTGGTGGCATACCTGGCACACAAACTCCGTTCTGGCAGCATTCTTCACATGGAACGCCTTCCGCACCTCCGTACCGGCTGGTCTCCGCACATCATTCTTGAAAGAAGTTGGTTGCGCTGTGTCTGCACACACTGCTTCCAAGGTCCTGAAGCGTGCTTCCAAAAACTCCAGGAAATCGTTCCAGTTTGGCAACTCTTTCTGGTTCCCCAACTTCTCCTCCCACAACTGCTGCAAATTACCAGGTAACTTATTGTACACTATGTGCACCAATATAACGTCCCATTGATCTACAGGTACATCCAGGTTCCTGAGTGCATGGATACACTCTTGCGAGGTGAATATCACTTCCTTCAGCCCATCAACCGACTCCTTTACAAGGCACTTTTGGCTGAAAAGTAATTTTAGTTGCGCGTTTACTAACACACGCTTGTTGTCGTATCGCGCCTTTAACAATTCCCAAGCCTTGTCGAAATTACCCGTGACACAAGGTAAATGCTGGAGCAAACGATCCGCCTCGCCTTCTAAACTCGACTTCAGGAAGTGCATCTTGTCGATGTCCGTTAAATTATGGTTTGAACAGACCAAGGAATCAAACCTGTCGTGAAAGGACCGCCATTTTGTATAGTCCCCATTAAATTTGGGGAGATCAATTTTGGGCAATCTCAACTCGGTACGGACCATACCTGACTGGCCTAAACTCTGACCAGCCTGACCTGCTGCCAGCTCTGACGTTGCAGGAACCGCAGACAAACTCTCCAACAACTCGGTTAAATCCGACCTGTAATCCAGGTAAGTGTCGTTAATTTTATCAAAAACTTCAAAATAATCCTCCTTTTCTATCCCAGCTTCCAACTTGGAACCCCCAACGACGTTCTGGTGATAGATTTTTGCCGAAGCCATATTTTCCTCCAGCAAGGCTAGACGGCTACTCGCAACTGCACGCGTACGACGTGCTTTGGGCTCTTTTTTGAAATTTCTATAATTCCTCTCAATTTGCTCCAGGAGGCTTTTTTGCAGAGCTCCGTAAAACAAAGAAGAACCAAGAGCAGGAACTGGAGTCGACATTTTTAAGTTTGGGTATAATTTATTTATTTATAAAGTACGAACACAACAAGAACGAACTTACTTAATTTTTTCTTCTCTTTGTAGTGGTGACCTTGAATAACCTTGTTGTCCTGGATGTCTCGACTTCTGCAGCAGATATATTTTTTAAGATTATTTTAGCTTTGGCGTTTTTATTCGCGCGCGATTTCTTAGTTTTAAGTAAATTTATTTGAAAGAATTGAAACTTTACTTATATTTTACTCTGAAAGAGTTTTTTATATGTATATATTTTCACTAGAGTGTTCGTTAAACGACTCTTCGATTTACACACTTTTTGTCTTTTAAATGTTAATGTTTTCACACACACACTAAATGTTTTTCAATACTGTTCGTAAAAACGGCTACGAAGGACCAAAATGTTCTGACTAGGTTTTATTTAATACAAAAAACTAGGGAAAAAAATAACTTGTAAACTTTCCAAGAAAAAGGTAACACGTCCACTTCAAACTCTTTATAAATCGGTTGTATTTTCATTATATATTTGATATACCATTAGAGGTCATAAGAACAAATTCTATGTTATTGTTATTGTTTACATATGTATTTCAATTGACATTAATTATTTGTGGATTCTATTTAAATCTAAGCTTTGTTCGATTAATTATTCAAATTGAAGTTTAATATTTCTAATTCAAAAACATTTGTAATGAACATTGTACATTCGTACACGCCGATTGTTCTTGGTGTTTGTTGGAAGGTAAAGAACAGATTTTCGCGATGGGTCGTTTAAAATTTCCATTTTGTGTCTTCACCGTGACAACGCGTACAAGTCCATCCGCTCCCGCGTGGGTGTCCTCGATTCGAGCGAGACTCCAGTAAGTCGGTGCAAGCCGCTCATCCTTGAGCAACACTAGGTCTCCTATTTTGGGAGCTTCTTGTACTTCAGTCCATTTCGGACGTTGCTGCAATCGCGCAAGGTATTCGGAACTCCACCTTTTCCAAAATCCTTCCGCCAGCGCTTGTACTTTTCTCCAACGGTCGATATACGTGATGTCGTTGTTGAGTTCGCCTTGTGGCACAGCATGCAAAGATTCGCCTACGAGAAAATGCGCAGGTGTTAGCGCATCCAAATCATCTAAGCTGTCGGAGAGCGTGCATAAGGGTCTCGAATTCAAGCACGCTTCTACCTGAGTTAGAAGCGTTCTGAGCTCCTCAAAAGTCAGCCTTTCGGTTCCAACAACTCGCTTCAAATGGTATTTCACCGATTTCACTCCCGCTTCCCATAATCCACCAAAGTGTGGAGAAGCTGGGGGAATAAAGTGCCAATTTGTATCATGATTTGCAAGGTTTTCGGCAATCTCCTTCCAATCGTGCTTCGCGTCCTTCAACATTTTGGCTAATTCGTTATTAGCGCCAACGAAATTTGTTCCACAATCGCTGTAGATTTGTTTGCAGCTACCTCTCCTGGCCGTAAACCGTCGAAATGCTGCTAGAAATGCCTGGGTTGTCATGTCAGACACTGCTTCCAAGTGAATGGCCTTTGTTGCCAAACAGATATATATCGCGAAATACCCCTTTAGTATTTTAGCTCCGCGAGCTTTCCAGCCTTTTATTTCGATGGGTCCTGCGTAGTCGACTCCCGTATGACTGAACGGTCGTGACATCTGGACTCTAGGTGCAGGTAGATTCGCCATCAACTGCTGCATTTCCGATGCCTTTTGCCGGTAGCAAGAAGTGCATCTATGAAGCTGATACTTCACGCTTCGCCGTATCTGGCCAATCCAATATTTTTGGCGGATGTAGTTGATCATCTGTTGGATGCCGCCATGTAAAGTGCTCTTATGGGCATCTCTGACAACCAGGTTCGTAAAATGGTGACTATTTCGAAGTAGTATCGGATGTTGCGCGTCGTAGGGGAGGAGAGAATTCTCCAAGCGTCCTCCAACTCTCAAAAGTCCTTCAACATCAACGAATGCGTTCCACGTTTTGAGTGACTTAGGTATTTTCGAGGTTTCCAAAATCTGTTGAAGTTCTGCTTTGAACATCTCTTTCTGTGCGGCCTTTACGGCGATGATACGCGCTGCTTCCAGTTCGTTTGGAGTAAATGGGCCATCAGAAATTGCTTTTCGTCGACATTTTGTTGCGAAACGACAACATGTGGCGATAACTCGAATCACCTTCAACAAATTCGAACAGTCGCAGATGGTTTGAAGTATGCGATCATCCTGACTGACTTGAGCGTTTAGCACCTTAACCGTACGTCGTTCCTCGTCAGTTTCGATGTCAACAGGTTGATGCGGAACATCGAATGCCCATTGACTGCGTAAAAAATCAGGACCAATCCACCAAGTCTCCAATGACGTCAGTTCTGCTGGATACACTCCTCTAGACGCCAGATCGGCTGGGTTATGAAGCGTTGCGACATGTCCCCAGCAATCGATCCCCACTAGCCGCTGAATTTCGGATACTCTGTTGGCAACGAACGTAGTCCATTTAGCGGGAGTGGCTCGTATCCACGCGAGTGCGATGGTTGAGTCGGTCCAAGTAAACATCTTGATGTCGGGAACAGCCAAAACGTCCTTCGTATACTGCATCAATTGCGCTAAAACTACTGCTCCGCAAAGTTCCAAACGTGGAAGCGTGATCGTACGCTGACTTGGAGCTATTTTCGTCTTTGCCAGGAGCAAATTAACATGGATATTCCCATCGCTGTCAAGTACACGAACGTATACTACGGCACCGTATGCCTTCATAGACGCATCACAGAATCCATGTAATTCGATGTCCTTGTTGGTTTTGCTTGTCTGAGTCCAGCGTGGTATTCGAAGCGTCTCGATCATCGGAAGTTCTCCATGAAAAGCATCCCAATCTTTTTTCAGTGTAGCTGGAACCGGATCATCCCAATCACAACTAAGTTCCCAAAGCCGCTGCATCATTAATTTTGCCGTGATGACGCATGGTGATATCCAGCCAAGTGGGTCGAACAGTTTGGCTATTGTGGACAACATTGACCGTTTTGTTGTTGCTTCTGTTGACTGCTGCACATTCTGATATGAAAAGTAGTCGTCTACCGGGAACCATTTGATGCCAAGGGTTATGACGTGATTTGACATGTTAAACGGCACCTCAAAATCTAACTCTCGATCTGCTGCAGGTATATCTTCGACGAGTTCCTTCACGTTACTTGTCCATTTTCGTAAATTGAAGCCCGCTGACGCCAGAAGTTGATTCGCTTGGTCGCGTTTTGTTCGTGCTTCTTCCACAGTATCGGCACCACTGATAAGATCGTCCACATACATGTCCTCTCGGACAACCTTCGCGCCCTCCGGCAGGTTCGATTCTTCATCTTCAGCTACACGCTTCAAAATTTTGATGGCAAGATACGGTGCACTTGCTGTGCCAAACGTTACCGTTTTAAGCCGATACATTTTGATTGGAGATGAACGATCGTTTCTCCACAGGATCAACTGATAGTAAGTATCAGGTGTATCCACTAACACCTGCCTATACATCTTCTCGATGTCAGCCGTAAACGTGATTCTGTGGGTTCGCCATCGAAGAACCAGATCAATAATGCTCGACTGTAATTTTGGGCCCACCAAAAGTCGATCATTGAGCGAACTTCCATCCAAAGTCTTCGCTGTTGCGTCGAACACGACCCTCAGTTTCGTGGTGGAACTCGATTCCTTGAAAACTGCATGGTGAGGCAAAAAATAGTGGTATGGGGTTGCCAACACCGAGTCGCCGACGTGAATTTCTTCCATATACCCTAGGGTTGCATATTCCTGTATGCATTTGGCATAATCTGCCCGAAGAGTTGGGTTTGCCTCCAGCCTCTTCTCCAAGTGCAGGAATCGTCGGACCGCACTCTGCTTACTGGATCCCATCGCCGGAAGACATCCACCTTTGAACGACAGCTTCACTTCATTACGCCCGTCAGGAAGGCGTCTCGTGTGTTCATCGAAATGCGCGTCGCATGCGATGTTCTCCTCAGTTTCATGTGTCTGGAACGGCAATTCTTCCATCTCCCAGAATCTCTGCAGCTGAGAATTCAGGTCAGCAGTCTGCACAAAGCTGCGTATTTGCCGGGGATGTTCCGCTTGAACTTTCCCTAACACAATCCACCCTAACTGCGTCTTCTGAGCGGTTGGTCCGACTCCATCTGCAGGTCTTCTCACTTCTGGAAGAAGTGTATCAGCATATACTTCGCTGCCGAGAAGTAAATTAATTGGTCCAGGAACGTGGAGATTTGGATCTGCCAACGTTAACCCTTTAATGTGTTGCCATTTGTCAGGTATCATTTGCTGGGCCGGGAGATGGCCAGTCAGTGACTTGAAGACCAGTGCCCGCACCGCACCTCCATAAGTTGAGTTGCATGACGCAAGCTCAATATCCACGCATGTTTGCGTTGTGCCACTGCTGACCAACCCTAACCCTGACACCTCGACAAAGGTACGTCGCTTTTTCAGCTGCAATCGTTGTGCTGCATCTTCAGTGATGAAGCATGCTTCTGATCCTGGGTCGATCAAAGCTCGTAGATGGTGTTGACGACCATCGGCTGCTCGCACCTTAACGATTGCTGTCGCTAAAAGCACCTGGTGCGTTCTGCTACCATGCGACGTGTGGTAGTTTAAAACTTGACCACTTGTAGAAGCTTGTTGTACTTCTCTCGGTTCAAACTCCAGCACGTTTGCGTTAAAAGATGTAGAAACTGCATTGTTACCTCTTGAAGTTGTTGTTGACTTCGTGTTGTTGACCATGCTATTTGCACGCACAGCTGGATGTTGGGCCACGTTAACATGCAAAAGCGTGTGGTGACGCTGTTGGCAAAAGTAACAGCATCCAGGTGAGGGGCAATCCGGCGCAAAATGCCCTGAAGAAAGGCAGTTGTCGAAAACTCTCATGCGTCTTATGGAATGTTGTTGAAGATTGCACAAACTGCACATTCCCGACTCCCTATTAAAGGTTGGCCGAACTGCTGGCCTACCTACTTGCCTACTGGCTGGCTTACCTGTTTGCTTAGATGTTGGTGTCGCAAACATGACCTTAGTGCTCTGAAAGTGAGAACGGTTTTTGGCGTGTGTCTCAGCTTTCATTTTTGACGCGGAGCACATCTCCTGCTGGTCAACAACTTCCAAAGTGCGGAAACGAGTGTCCAAGAAGTCCGCAAACTCGACGAATTTTGGCAAATCCTTCCTGTTTCCCATCTTCTCTTCCCACAGCTTCTGCGTTGAAGACGGCAACTTCTGGTGCAGGAACCAAATGAGCACCGTGTCCCACTGATCCACCGGAACGTCCATGTTCTCCAGAGCTGACATACACTCCCGTGTCGTGAACAATAACTCCTTCAAACCTGTTGCAGTTTCCCGGGCCATAGGAGACTGCCCAAACAGAGCCTGCATCTGTAAATGCACCAGTATGCGCTTGTGGTCGTAGCGCTCCTTCAGCAACTCCCACGCCTTTTCGTAATTTGCCGCCTCGACCGACAAGTTCTGCAGGAAACGCTCGGCGTCACCAACCAAACACGATTGCAGAAAGTGCAGCTTATCGATATCGGCCAGACTGCTGTTGTTGTGTACCAACGCTCCGAATCGATCATGAAAGGCTCGCCAGCTGGTGTACGCACCATCAAATTTGGGCAAGTCGATGCGGGGGAGCCGTATCTCCGACCGAGATGACGGCTGTTGCGACGTTGCGTCCAAACATGCTGCCTTGGCGTCTGCTGTGGGCACAGGTTTGTGCTTTTCCAACGCCTCCATCAGCTCCACACGGTAATCTATAGAAATATCCATAATTTCGTCGTACACTGCTAATAAATCTTCTTTTTTCATCTCAATTTCCAGGTGCTTTCCCCCTACGATGGCCTCATTATACACCTTTGAAGTGGCGATGTCCTCTTCCAACTTAGTCAGCCTCGCAGCCACGTATGAGCGGGTCAAGCGCTCTTTGGGAGACTTTTTGAAGTTGGTGAGGTCCCTCTTGATGGTTTTCAACAAACCATTTTGCAATTCACCATATTTATAAGCCATTTTATATAATATATTTGTTTTTCAGATTATATTTGAAATTGAAAAAAAAATGTGCAAACTCACGTACAAATCAGCTGCAGCTGCCGTCAGAATCCTGTATCTTCTTGTTGGTGTTCTGTTTTATTGCGCGACGCGGCGTAATTTCGGTTTTTTGTAACGCGAAATTAAATTTGTTCAACAAGTAGTTAATATTATAATCACTAAAATGATTTTTTAAATGCACTTTGTGTATATATATATGTACATATATGTTTAAACAAGTTAAATTCTCACTTTATTGTCTAAAGTTATAGTCTCAACACACACACACTGTTTGTTAACGAATGTTAAATAATTGTTTTTAAAGACGGTTCAGAAGGACCAAAATGTTCTGACTAGGTTTTATTTGTTCTAAAAAAAAACTGGGGAAAAAAAATATAACTTTTAAAAACTTTCTTAAGAAAAAGGAAAACACGTCCACTTGCAAATCGTTATAATTCGGTTGTATTTCTTACATTTATTACATTATATACAATTCAGAGGTCAAAGTGACGAATTCTATCTTTTTGTTTACATTCGGTTTGACATTTATTATTTGTGGATTCTATTTGAAATCTAAGTATTGTTCGATTAATTAATTTAGTATTTTTATATTTTCAATTCGAATTCATAATCTTTAATTTAAGTTGAAAGAACATTGTACATTCGTACAGATGGATTGACATGGTAACGTCGTTAACTAAAACGTATAATAATTTTACACATCGTACAATAAAAATGAAACCATCGTTAATCATACAAATGAAAAACATTTACTCTCAACAGTATATAACAGTGTCAGACTCCATGTTATTCCCAAGTTTAAAGTTGAAGAGCCTGTGAGAATAAGTAAATATAAACATGCATTTGAAAATTAAAAATATCAAGAGTTCAACTTTCAAATCCTGTCACCTGTCTCTTAGAATTTTCAAGGTCACCCTGTAAAAACTGGTTTCTATGAGCTGGAACTACAAAAAAAAAAAAAAAAAGTTTCTCGATAGGTACTTATATTGTAGAAAAAGTGATTCGTAGGAGAAAAAATTAAGTTTTTGTAAAATGGCTTGGTTTTCCTTCTGAACACAACTCTTGGATATCAACACATCTACAAAATCATTTATGATATTTCCTTAAAAAAAAAAAGCGTAAATTGTAGATATATATTAATGAGAAATATTTATTTTTCAAACATGTAATTTTTTTTTTGTCATTAAAGTGAGTTTTATCGTGGTTGTTTTTAATGTGTTTATTACTATTTGTACTGTCGATGAATTTTTTTCGATTGTCTCTAATTGAAATTGAAAATATGTTCTAAGTTGATTACATACTCCATCAACATATTTCTTTGAAGCTGCATCATCACTTTCTTCGGGGGTCTTGAATATTTTAATCGATTCCTCTTTAAATTATAATCATCGTTTTCAGTTTTGTCAAATCCTTCACCAGCTGGACCAGGCTACCCTCTTTCTCCTTTCAATCCTATAGGACGATGTTCACCTTTCACTCCTCTGGGACCAGGTCTCCCTTTTACAGATGTTCTATTTGAAAAACGTCCGATACTTTTTTTTTTACTGAACTATATTGGCCTCCTTTAATTCTTCAATAATTGAAGCAATCTCGTTAGAATGATTATTGTTACCGGATTGTTGTGATGCAATAAGAAGTCTTAAGCGATCTACGAGTTCGTTTGGAAGAAGAAATCTTTCTTATTATTTGATAATTGCATCAATCCAGAACTGATTGAAGGTGAAGTGACACTAGCATTATTATCGTCATTTAATAGTTTACTTATGATTTCCCTGTATTTATATCCTCTATGACCTAGTATCTGGTTTCTGGAATCGTAGGACCTTCTGTAAGCATTGGTATTATACATTATATCTTTATACGCTTTTAAATCCTCTTTACTATACAGGGTGTCCGGTAATTCGTTTTACATACTTTGGGATATGATTCTTGGTCATATTCTAAGAAAAAAATTGTTATACAGTAAAGTCCGTTTCTCAAGTTAGACATCACTTTTTGACAATTTAAAAAAAGGCTAACTTTGGTGTACCCTGACCTGTGTTAAATTCGATATCTCTGTCAATACTGATGATAGAGACCTAATCTTAGACTAAATTTTTTGTAGAAATGGCAACCTTTAAGACTGTATTTAAATTAGGCTTCCATAGGTTTAGGGTTGCCAGATTTTCATCCACAATGAAATCCAAAAACGGGCTCTGGCATGGATTCAAAACGAATGAGGGCGCTTTGAGCACTTGTTATAATTGTATTTGTGTTAAATGCATAAAGAAACTACTAAAAGTGATCATATTATTGTTTTATTCAAACAAACCTCAAAGCAAGAACTTTTTTTTATTTTTTTTTAAATTTTTCCCATTTTGTATTTTTCCAAGTATCATAAAATGTATGGGTTTTTGAGCTAACTTAATGCTGAGTTTTTTCTTTATTATTGTTTTGTTCATCTGTAAAAAATAAAGAAACTCTATGTTTATCAGGCCTTTTCTCCAAAAAAATGACCTCAAAGTCAAAACTTTGTTTTGGGAAGAAAATTTGAACACCACTTAAAATTAAAAATCTGGCAACCCTAAACCTATGGAAGCCTAGTTTAAATAGTCTTAAAGGTTGTTATTTCTACAAAAAATTGAGTCTAAGATTAGGTTCCTATCATCAGTTTCGACAGAGATATCGAATTTAACAAAGGTCAGGGTACACCAAAGTTAGCCTTTTTTAAATTGTCAAAAAGTGATGTCAAACTTGAGAAACGGACTTTACTGTAGAACAATTTTTTTCTTACAATATGAACAAGAATCATATCCCAAAGTATGTAAAACGAATTACGGGACACCCTGTATAAGGAAGTGTTAGGTTTTTTCTTGAATATTAGTTCAAACAAACCCTTCGTGCCGTTATATGTCTTATTATTAATTTTTAGTGCTTTTCCTCGAATTTTTAACTCATTGTCCCCGATTTGTAGTTTACCATTGTTCAAATGAACTCCATACACTTCGTCAAGGGATTTTGAATTATTTATTAATAAATCTATATATGACTGAGGAGTTTCTTCAAATTTATGTTTTAATTGCAAACCTAAGTTGCGAGCAAGACTTCTTCTTCGCACACGATCACTTCTACTAGTTCTGTTTCTAACTGACGATGGCTTGGACGTTTTAGGGGTTGATTCACTCATGAGTGAAGTACTAGTGTTCTTAATATTGGGTGTTCTAAATTCATCATTAACATCCTCATCATCATAGTCATCGTCATCATCATCATCATCATCACCATTTTCATTTTCATAATTCAGTTTTATTTTCTTGTGCGGAGACTCAAAATGATGCTGTTGTTGAGGTTTTTTCGAATGTTTTCTTTTTGTGTGTTCTATTATATCTTTAAGAGGTTTCGTAATATGTTTGAAAGTTTCTTCAAGTTGTAGTTCGAGCGCTTCTTTCCCCTCTCTCAGTGGTTTATATTTTTTTCGTAGAGCATCAGTAGTCTTAATAAGCTCTTTTGTTCAATCTTCATTTATTTGCATCATAGTGTAGATGTTGAATTATAGAATGTAAATAATTATAAACTGTGGTGATCTGCTTTTAACTGTATCAGTTTGAGCACTGTATACCTTCGAACTGATGAAGTACGACTGTTGATCGTGACTGTAGTTAAACTCTTTTATGGTTTAGGAAACAGACAAAACGTTTCTATAACGACCATTATTACGAGGGCTATCCTTGTCAATAACTAAAAAACCCATACGAAGCATTCCAGCATTCAGAACACACCCTTTGAAATGTTTGAAACGTCATATTGTTACACTTTTTTTTCGCGAAAACTTAAGTTAGGATGAAACGAAACTATTAAACGCGATTGGATTATCCGAATCCAATTAATAAAATAAAATAGACGAAATTAAAAACGATTAAAAGAGTATGCACAACCGGTGTGCCGCGAAGTAAACAATTAAACTGTCAAACGCGCTGATAAAAAAAAGTGCAACACTCAGCAGGTAGGCTGCTGACACCACGGCTAAACTCAGCTGGGCTGGGTTCGTAAACAATGAAATGATAGCGTAGCGCGAATTAAGACGATCGATCGCGATTAAAAGAACCAATTAAATATTTATTAAATAAAGAATTAAAAGTATTTTCTAAGTACAGGGTGTACAAAGAAAAGTGGGCGCCAGGAAATTTTTAGGTGAAATTTCCCAACCAAGAATTAGTTCTGAAATAATAAGAAGAATAAAAAAAATGCAATTAAATTCCCGGAAGGGATTTAAAGCTATTTATTGTGTTTGCTTGTTGGGAAAACCGTACAAAAAGTGGGATTAAAAACCCAAATCTTTTCGACTATAAAACTACAATGGTGGACGGTAAGGCGAACCGTTGAAAAATGTAAACAATAGAAACAACCGGAAAAATGAAACGTTAATTGTTCTTTCCCGAAAAGAACAATTAATAAGAACTAAAAAGGGTCGCGTGTCTCATAATTTTGAGAGTTTTCGATGGCAAAGATCAACCGAAAAATATTTGACAACACTTGCAAAAAAAACTAAAACACTCTACTTATCTTTTCCTTTTCGTTTTTCCTCCCTCCTTCTATCTTCTCAATTATCGTCCGTCTGACGATTCCTATAGCTCGTTCAAATTCCTCCTTCCACTGACTCTACACAATTTCCAAGAACTTTTCTAACAATTTTAAAAACTAATCTTCAAAACTTTTAAAAACTATCTCCAACTTTCACTTTCTAAACTTTCTTTTTCTCTCTTTTTAAAATCTCAAAAATCGCAAAAACCACTTGACGTGAACTAGGTCAACCAAGAAGTGGTTGATCTTGTCAACTTGTCCTTTCTCGACCCTCAAGTTCACACACACATTCATACAATCGGCCAATCGTGTCTCGAGGTTTTCGGTCACGGTTCTCTAGCACATGTAGCCTTATGGCTGACAAGTACCTCCGTTGTCGAATTCCAGCGAGATCTTTCACTCGCACAATTTTCCAATCACACTGAACTGGAAAAGTTGTTGGGGGTTTGATCCCAAAACTTATCCAGCTCATTAGTCGAGATCAGACCCCTCCCATAAAACATGTCGAGAAAAATGAAAGTTCCTGAAAGTTGAAAATAATACTTCTGGGCATTTTCCCAGTTACTCTACTCCCAGTTATCTACTATAATCTACTGGGTCAGGGGAAGGATAAAATTCTCTGTTACAACTTTTCGAAAATTGAAGAAGGGAGGAAAAGCTAACCAAACCAAAATGAACTACTTTACCCTATTCGGTGGATCTTTGCGCAGATTTGGGGATAAGGGAAAACTATAAACGTTTCATTCTTATGATTCGGTTTTACAATACTAAAAGTTAATTTTAGGGTGTTTACACTTGCAGCACTACGCTGCACAGTGTGTCTCATAACGAAGTATGGCGTTCACACGCGCCATTTCTATTGTTCTCCTCTGTGATATGTGTATGTATGTGTATAGTGTTGTGAGTGTGATATCCTGCTTGTGTAGTGTGTGTAATGAGATGTGTGAATGATGATGATTGTAAAGATGATAGTTGTAATGATGATAAAGGGTGAAGGATGGTATAAGTGTATGAATGTAAATGAATGCATGTGTAAATGATGATAATGATGTGAATGTCGATAAATTAGAATGATGATGTTTGTGAGTGACGAAGTATGGCATTCAATTTAGGTAAATGGTGTGCGATTCTCCAGAGGCTTCTGGCTCGACACACCAAACGCCGACATCTGTTCAGCTCATCCGCTGATTACGACATGCATCTTTTTTGTCATTTGCTCAAAGCTTTGTTTCAATCACATTGCTAAGAGCAAACAACGGAGAAATGATGGGACGAAGAAATGATAAGGAAGTGTTTGAGGAAAAGAGAGGGATATCGAAATTAAAATAACTAAATGTAAGAATGGTTTTTGTTGCGGGAAAATATACCGTAACAATATCCGAATTTTGAAAATATTCTAAGAGATAGGTGACAGTGGCACCCGTGGTGTGATGGATAGCATGTCCGCCTGTTAATCCAGAGGTTCGAGTTCGAATCCCAGCAGAGGCAAAAATGTTTTTCCACGGGTATAGCTTTTCGCGAGGAATTGGCAAGTCCTCCGTTATTATTCATTGCCTTGAAAAGCGCTTTCTCGATTAGCCGTTCGGAACCGGCAGAAAATTGTAGGTCCCTTCCATTCCCTCACAAGGTATGGTTGTGAGAAACGCACTAGGCCTAGGGGCTCCTCGCTATGTTGCGCCACCCTGTTTTTTTTTTTTAGGTGACAGGATTTGAAAGTTGAACTTTTGATATTTTAAATATTTCTGTGGTCCAATTAGGTGTATATCCTTTTTCAAATGCATGCTTATATTTACTTTTTCTCTCAGGCTCTTCAACTTTAAACTTGGGAATAACATGGAGTCTGACACGGTTATATACTGTTGAGAGTAAATGTTTTTTCATTTGTATGATTAACGATGGTTTCATTTTTATTGTACGATGTGTAGAATTATTATACGTTTTAGTTAACGACGTTACCATGTCAATTCATCTATATGTACCATTCACACTGAATTCCTTCCACATGAGTGATTTTAAGGTACGATTAAATCGTTCAACGATCGATGCTTTAAGAACGCTAAATGTTGAGTAATGATTTATTCGATGTTGCTTCATAAGATTTTCAAAATGCTTATTAAAAAGTTCTTTTCCATCAACTGTTTGGAGATTCTTCGGAATTCGGAGATTTCAGAAAATTCCAGCTTGATATTTTCCTTCTCGAGAAAATCCTCAATATATTTGTTTTTATCCTCTTCAGACAAACATATACTTGGCCTTCCTGAAGCTTCTTGCTTTATTTTAAGGAATTTATTCATCATTGAGGTAAATAATCCCTCAGAACCTGTCTGATGATGAGGACGAGGACTTGAAACATCTTTTAAAATTTTGTCTTAATGCAGAAATATATTTGGATGATAGTGGGGATCACCTCTCAAAAACCCAGCTCACAGCTCTGAAGGTGTGTGAAGATGTATGACATGTTTCTGTAAAGAATTATCTTGAGGAATCATACGAACTACATACACATTGTATTCAATTTGAAGTCGAGAAATTATAGAAATACTTTTTTTTAGAGACGAATCCGATATAAATCTTCGAGCAAATCCATCTGAACCTTAGTAACACATTGACAAGATAGCAGACAATAATGTCCAACATAAATATCAAGTTCATTTTCGATGAGATCCTGGATTTTATGAAAGCACATCAACATGAGCTGCTGGAGGAACATCATGAATATCTGACAGGATGCTTATCCTTCTTGAAGATGTATAGAAACGTATCCTCTACCACATCGAAACATATATGTCATTTTGTTAACTGCCCTTGGTCAAAAAATTTATGCCAAGACGGCCCTGATACTTGTGAATGTTATTTGATTGAAAATAGAATGCTCAAAGTAAAGAAGTTAATGTTGTTGTACGAAAGATTAAAATAAATAGATTAAAAATAAAAGAATCTTGCAAATGTATTATTTCAAATCCAGCTTGCCGTCAAAATACAACTGCCCAAGCGCTTCTCTCTTGACCATTAATTTAGTCATTATTTGACATGGGCATCTGTGCATCTGAAAATGAGAATTATCGATATCTTCTCACAGTAATACACACATTTTCCAAGTTAACATAGACATTTCCTTCGGTAACTGGCAGAAATTTATGAATTCTAACAACTTTCCATGTTAAAGGTCAAATGATCACAAAAAATTAGCGCCAGCTATGAGGATGGATTGTTTTGAACCTTTGAACAAACCTTTGGATTATTATTTTGCTGCTGGTGATGTGGATACAAATATGCCCGTGACACAGACTCCATCGACGTCTTCTGTAATTCCACTTCATCAACCAATGAAAGACATACCACAAATACAACAACATCAACCTCAACTAGTGACCTTCGATCATGCCTACTCATATGCATACTACGAGCCAGGTGATGTCAAATTTCATACAAACATTCCAAATAAGGACAGGCTTTTACGAATACTGTCAACTCCTTCTTCATCAGAGAGTGTATGGAGGAATTCCATTCCAACTCTGCAGCAACAACAACCTCAGCGAGTGATCATCGATCATATCATACCTACTCATATGCATACTACGAGGTAGGTGATGTCAAATTTCATACAATCATTCCATACTACAAGGACAGGCTTTTGCCAATACTGCCAGTTCCTGGTCCATCAAAGAGTGTACCGAGGAATTCCTTTCCACCTCGGTCAGCAAAGAGCTTCCGCTCGAAAACACTTTATACAGTTGATTCATCTGAAGATCGAAATGAATACATCACCAGATATGGCCCCACTGAAAATCATTACGAAGAAGTCGATGAACAAAAAACTCGCAAAGTCTTATCACACAATCTAATAGGTTCAGTTAATACTGATGCTGTCGAAGAAGAGCGACGACGTGTCCAGGATAACCATTTTCGAGTACTTGGCGAATTAAACTTGTCATTAGAAGCACTGATCATGCCACTAATATCACCCTAGTCAAGAGAAATGAGGCAACAAAATATGGTAGAAAACTGAAAAAGAATTTTCTGAATACTTTACTACCGTAATATTTTTGTAAAACCTTCTTTTCATGATTTTCTACTAATTCATACGCTAATACGCTACTATTTTGCGAAAAAAAAAACATATTAAAAAAAAAAATTATTTAAAAAAAAAAAAAAAATTATTTAAAAAAAATTAAAAACAAAGTTAATTTAATTTTTGTAATCATTTAAACCTAGGATCTTCTCTTGTAAAAAAAAAAAATATATATATATATAATATTTAAATAGAAATTGTATAATCTCTTATATTTATATGTTTTGTTAATATCCGGCAGACGGCTTTAAAAGCCATGCTTGTAATTCTTTATAGAAAATATGTTATGCTACCCTTTAAGAAAACGAAAATAAAGAAAAATCTAAATCTAAATCTAATCTAAAATATGGTAGAAAACTAAAAAGAAACTATACTGTTATGACAATAGTTGAAACTGAATAATTAAAAAGGCTAAAGAAAATTTGTGTTAAGTTTTTTATTTCAAAAAGTTTTTAATTTTGCGGCTTTTCAAATTGAACCGCTTAATGTTTATATGAGAGTCGCTCATGACTTTTATTTTCTGAAAATTATAATGAGAAGTAAATAAAAAAAATGATTTCAATTTTTCGGTTTATTTTTATTTATCGAAAAATTTTTTTCTGAGATTGCAACAAATTTTTATTTTTATCGAAAAACAATTGAGGTACATAGTTTACCTCTTCTTGAACTGGAAACTTCTGCTTCCTCTTTTGCTTCTGTTTCTGCAATATGATTTGATCCAAGATCTCAACTATTTGTGGTTGTTGCGGCTGCTGTTGATGTGGCTGCTGGTCTTGATAGTTTTCATGCTGTTGCTCCAGTTGCTGTTGTTGTTGAGGCTGTTGCGGTTGCTGATGTTGTTGCTGTTCTTGTTGCTGATGATGCTGTTTCTGAGCATATTGCTGCTGTTGATAATTTTGCTGACCTTGTTGTAGTTGCTGAAATTGTTGCTGTTCTTGTTGCTGATGATGCTGTGGCTGTGGCTCCTGATGCTCGTCATCTTTCGTATGGAAGTCAACTTCCACGGACATCTCCCCGTATGGCCCCACTACTTCCAAGCAGCAGCGGTCCAATTGCAGGACGTCTTCCTCGTCCAGCGGCAAGTTGCAACGTTTAGGGAGGAAAACCTTTAAGAAAAATTAGTCAAAATTGAACAGTTAGAAATTTTTATTTTTTAATTACCTTGCATTCCTCCAGTTCAATGAGGATTTGCTCCCCAAATTTGGTGTTGCACCTCTTTGCCTTGAGTATTGGGTACCTCTTTTTTTGTACAACCTTCGAAAGGCTTAAAATAGGCTTTTGGTAGGTAGACGGCCTCACTGCTTTTTTAATTTTGTTGAGGAAAGACATGATGATGATGATGATTTTTGGAAGATTTTTCAGACGATCGTATGATTGTTCAAAAATAAACTGAATAGAAAACTCAGAGAATATTTGCTTTTATAGTATACACTCTGGTTATTGGTGCCACTGATTTATAAAAGAAAAAAGAGACAACATGACATTCAAGAATTGAAAACAAATTATTCCATAGCTTACCTATAAGTTCTAACTACCT
This sequence comes from Melanostoma scalare, assembly GCA_949752695.1. NCBI lineage: Eukaryota > Metazoa > Arthropoda > Insecta > Diptera > Syrphidae > Melanostoma > Melanostoma scalare. The sequence goes on along the minus strand of OX456986.1, from coordinate 120,149,506 downwards.
CAACCCTCTATCAATATTCACAATGCATTTTTGCATTGTTGGTATATTTTCCACTCCCGGTATAAAAAATTGTTTTAAAATTAATAAAAACCATCCACAACCACCAATACCGGATGTGACAAATCAATCCCAAACCTTCAAATCTTGCCAGCAAAATTAAAAATTCAGAACAAAACATGGGTCGCATCCTTACTTTACAGTGTAGCTATGCACAATCAATTTTCGGATGTGACGAAATGCATTAAGTACAAGTACAAAAAAAAACAAATATCGGACGAGGCCAAATTCTCAAAAACTAACCACCACCAATTGTCAATGAAATCTATAATACAAAAGGAAACCTATTCATTTATTTCATTTCGTCTTCTGCACATATTCTAGTTTCTAACATTCACATTCTGTCTGTCATATCAATGCATCGATATTCACAAAAAAAGCAGCAGAAAAACAATGTATACCATTGCATTTTCATCATCTCATCATCATCATCTTTTCTTACAATGTGTATTACTTTATTACCTGTTAGATACTTCCTCTGCAATAAAAACACACAACACAGATACTCGGTTTCAACATTGATCATGGATTTTATTGCTATGCGAACATAGGTCACTTCCTTAAAACGACTTGCTCATACACAATCTATGCCCAACCAAATATCGGACGTGACCAAATTCTCTAGCGTACAGCCAAAACCAAAAAAAAAAAACATTCCTACTACCCTCACCTACCGGCGTACAAATTCCAAACTTATAAAAAAAATCAACCACTTCCGAGCGCTAGCGAGATCTAAAACAAAAAACTATAAAAAATACTCAATAGAAACCATCTTTCCCCTTTACTGTCTCTATTTTCTTATCTCATATCCCAATCTCAGTCCTACCTATTCCTATATCTATCAACAAACTACCAAAATTTCACACCCCCGTTCTAAGATCTATCAACAGATCGTGTCTATTCTTCGCACACACACAACATTACTTTTAATTTTTTCTTTACTCTCATCCCATCGTAAGGATCTTCAACCTACGTGCCTCTAAACGCTATTATCTCCCTTTGATCAGACCGACGGCACCCTTTTGGCTCGCTCAGAAAATTCCCAGGCCCAAGTAACCCTATTCCTACTGGAGGGGGATAATGTAGCAATCCTAATGCAGGAAGGGTTAAAGAAATATGTCTAGTAGTTTCTAAGTTTCCATTCACAAACCCGTTCCTGTCGAAATATCCGCGCAATTTTTTAAATTTCTTTCCTGTGGGAATGTGGGGAACAAACCTTGACAGGAACCACTTATAAGTCCATGTCACTGATTGATAATGTAACATCCTAGAGCTGAAAGAATTTTGGAAATCGGTCAAGTAACTTTAAGGTTTCGGTTCTCGTTCCCGTTTCTGTTCTTGTGGGATTATAGGGATGAAATATAATCTAAATTACTAGTGGAGAGGGATAATGTACCACCCCTAATGCTGGAATCGTTTTTGAAACCTGCCTAGTAGTTTCTAGTTTTCCGTTTCCAAACCCGTTAATGTGGGAATATCAATTTTTAAACTTTTTTATGTCATAAGAACCTTCTCCTAACAATAACAAACACAACAAAAAAAGAATTGGCCAAATTGGTCCAGCCGTTTTTGAGTTATGCGCTTACCAACACATTTTGCGATTCATTTTTATATATAAGATCAGCTATGTCCGGTGCATAGAGCAATCATTCTGTTTCCTCAAAACCGTCATTTGTGGCAAGCTTTAAGAGCCCTGCTTAAAGTTCTGGCCTCTTTATAGTTGTTGGATTCTGCAGTGTTCTCCGCCCTTAAAATCCGTGAATTGTCAACACATTTTCATACACTCTACGGGCGCTCTCTTGTTTTTCTGTATAAATTTGCAAATATTCTAGATCTCGGTGTGAAAATTTAAGAGCATATTTTTAAAAGGGGGTTCTTTTGAAAAAAGTTAAGGTTAAGGTGGATATAATAACCCGGAAGTGGTGGGGAAAAGTCGGGGCTGGTACGGGGTGTCCCCCTTAACAACCTCTAAGTGCAAACAGGTAGCGGTCATTATATCATTATATCCACCTTTAAAAATTTTTTCGTGAATTTTTTCTAGGAAAAGTATGAAATGGATTTTGTACACATATTACTACATGTTTGAACAATATTTTGCAGTTTTCCCCACAGCAAAATAATCATTACAACTAAACTTACATGTAAATAAGTAAATGTATGTAAAAAAATGTTTTTTTTTGCGGTGACCGCGATTCCGCCTTCAAAAATTATCTGAAACAAATAATTGCAAATAATATCGTTAGATAACATCTTTTTCTGGTACTTAATCGCTGAGATACCAAAAATTTCGATTTTTGGTGATCACTTAAAAAAAAGTTTGATTTTCACCAAAAAATCGGACTTATTTATCGGCCGATACCAAATCGTAGTAGTACGCTGACTTGCATACATCTTCATACTGATTATAAGCCCGACCAAACTATAAACCGATAGACAGTTTGTGGTTTGCTGGGAGCTGGGACCCATAATCTGCTATAAAATCGGTTCTATTGAGAAATAATAATAATCCCACGATTTAGTACCCCTTTTTTGAATTAACAATAAGTGTGAAAAATTTGAAGATGAACGGTTGAACCGTTTTTTGAGTAATCGCAGTCACCGAATTAAAAAAAGTGGTTTTGAGATAATCGCATTAAAATTTTGAAGTTGATGCAAAACATAACATAACACGCAGCAAACACGACTCATAAATGTACTACCGTTTAATCGTCGCCTCTTTATACAGTATGCTGCCTACAGCTGCGTGCTAAGTTCTTTGTTGTTGGTAAGCTAGTGGGTAAACATTGTAATACCTTGTTCACTAACCAATTGGCACTGACTCGAACGAAAGACTCCAACTCAACTTTCAGATGTGGTACCTTAATATATTGTAACGTGAGCTTAGTTCGCAAAATAAAACTTCACTTTTCTATTTATTTCTACCACTTTTATTCAGTATCTATACTTTATTCGATCTCAACTCGACTTTTGGACTATCACTTGTTAACAACAATTCACTCTTAACTTTATCACTCTATAATCAAAACTGCCATCTGGTTGCCTCGGGCGGCCTATTTATATCGAATGACATTTCAATTAGAACTCTCCAGTAATTTCCACATGGTCTCCACTCTCCACTTGGCTGTCAAACATTTTCTCTCCTAGTATATTTCTACACTTACACTAGTGTTGCCGCTTGTGTTTTCGGTTGAACATGTTCGATTAGAAAATTGGTATTAAATGTTGGGTTCGCGTTACACTGCCCCCTCCTTAAGATTGTTCGTCCCGAACAATTTCATCTGCAGCCTCGCCACTATATCGATGCAGGCGGTCACAGTGAACTACCTTTAACTTGCCTCTTAGTCCTCTTTGGATGCGGTAAACCACGTCGTTAATCCTCGTGACAACAGTATAAGGACCTTCCCAGTTCTGCTGAAGTTTCGGTGACAAACCCTTTTGACGATGAGGATTATAAAGCCACACACGATCTCCTGCTTGGAATCCTGCCATTGTTGCTTTTGTGTCGTACCGTGTCTTTATCCGGTCGCTGTAGGTTTTCATCCGTTCCCTTGTTCTTTTATGGATGTCAGCGAGTCTCTCCTTGAAGTCGTCCACATACTCGTTCGTGTCCTGTGGCTCCTCTGTGGGGCATCCAAATTTAAGTTCGCTGGGCAGCCACATGGTTTTCCCGAACAGGATGTCAGATGGTGTTTATCCTGTCGAGCTATGTACTGCACTTTTATAGGCCATCAGGAATAGCGGTACGTGCCTATCCCAGCCTCTTTGGTAGTCGCCTACGACCTTGGTGAGGTGTTCTTTCAAGGTCCGGTTGAATCTTTCAACCATCCCATCAGATTGTGGATGAAGCGGTGTGGTTCTCGTCTTCTTGATGCCAAGTATTCCGCACACTCCTTGGAAGATGTTTGACTCAAAGTTCCTCCCTAGGTCGGAATGGAGTTCCATAGGCACGCCAAACCTACTCACCCAGTTAAACACAATCTGGTCGACCACCGTTTTGGCTTCTTGATTTGGAATGGCATACGCCTCAGGCCACTTGCTAAAATAGTCCATTACAACCAGAATGTACTTGTTTCCAGCGTTGGTCTCTGGAAAAGGCCCAGCCACATCTACTGCAATCCTCTCAAAAGGCGATCCAACGTTGTACTGATGCATCTTACCTTGAATCTTCCTACCAGGTCCTTTGGTTGCAGCACACTTGTCACATGTTCGGCACCACTTCTCCACGTCATCTCTAGCATGTAACCAGTAGAACCGATGTCGCACCTTCTCTAGTGTTTTGTTAACTCCCAGGTGGCCTCCAGAAAGTCCGTCGTGCATCTCCCGAAGAACTTCACTGACTTTCGATTGCGGTACGATCAGCTGCATCACATATGATTTACCGTCAGCGGACTCCCATCTTCGCCTGAGGACACCTTCTTGCACATATAGTGAGTCCCACTGTGCCCAATAGGCTTTGAGAACTGGACTCCTGTCAGAAATGTCTCCCCATTCAGGTTTCTCTTCATTTTCTTTCCATGCGAGAATGGGTTCGATATCTGGATCCTCCTGTTGAGCAGTCCTCACTTCCTCATTGCTCCATCCGCATATTGGGTCAGCTTTTAGTCGCTGAGCGGTAATATTTTCTTTGTCTTCTTGGGGCCTACAATGCTTGCAATCCACTTTGCAAGGTCTTCGGGATAATGCGTCGGCGTTTGAGTGCAGCTTTCCTCTACGGTGTTGAATCTGGTAATCATAAGTCTGCAGTCTTTCTATCCACCTTGCGACTTGACCTTCTGGATTTTTGAAGTTCAACAGCCAGTTCAGAGCACCATGGTCTGTCGGCAGAAGAAATTTCTGTCCATAGATGTACTTATGGAAGTGCTTTGTTGCCAAGATAAGAGCTAGCAGTTCCCTTCTGGTCACGCAGTAGTTTCTTTCGGGTTTCGAGAGGACCTTGCTGTAGTATGCCACCACTTTCTCTTCGCCATCATGCACTTGGGATAGTACTGCCCCGATTCCAACGTTGCTTGCATCTGCGTCGATGATGAATGTTTTTCCAGGTGTTGGATGTGCCAGTACTGGAGCATTACAGAGGCGGTATTTGAGTTCTTGAAAAGATTTCTCACACTCACCTGACCATTTAAACTGCTTCCCTTTTTCGGTGAGCTGATGCAAACTTTTTGCAACTCCAGCAAAGTTCTTAACAAAACGTCGGTAATATGTGGCAAGACCAAGAAAGCTTCGGAGTTGATGTTTGTCCTGTGGTGTTGGCCAATTTTTGACGGAGTCAACTTTTTCAGGATCAGTCTTCACTCCTTGGGAAGAGATGATGTGTCCCAAATACTTAACTTCGGTTTTGAAAAGTGCACATTTTTCTGGATTCAGTTTAAGGTTAGCCTCTCGAAGTCTCTGAAACACGGTTTTTAGGTTCTTGCAATGTTGGTCAAATGTTTTCCCGTAAACAATGACATCGTCCAAGTAGACAAGGCACGCTTTCCACGTCAGTCCTTGAAGAACGCACTCCATCAAACGCTCGAATGTTGCTGGAGCGTTGCATAGCCCAAACGGCATATTTTTAAACTGCCAGAGCCCATTACCTGTAGAAAACGCCGTCTTTTCCCGATCATCAGGGTGGATGTCAACTTGCCAATATCTACTCTTCAAGTCCAGCGTCGAAAACCACTGGGCTCCCTCCATGGCATCCAGGGTATCACTGATTCTCGGCAGAGGATAGCTGTCCTTCTTAGTCACATCGTTCAGCCTTCGGTAGTCCACACAAAAACGAGTGCTTCCGTCTTTCTTTTTCACTAGAACCACTGGTGACGCCCAAGGACTTTTGGAATTTTCGATAAGACCGTCCTTCTTCATTGTTGTTATCATTTCCTCAAGCTCACCTTGTTTGGCCAGTGGAAGGCGTCTTGCGGGCTGACGAATCGGTTTTGCATCTCCTGTGTTGATGCGATGCTGCACCAACTGTGTCCTACCATATTGTCCCTTTGCCGATGCGAAGATGTCAGTGTACTCTTGTAGGAGATTTTCAGCCATCCTCGTTTGTTGGTGATCAAGGTTGGATGAATTCAGGATTCTAGCTTTGATGGTTTTGAGCTCCTTCGGAGTTATAGTTTTTCTCGGGGCTTCGTCTGTGATCTTTGTAATTGCTGCAACCAACGTCCAACGACTTCTCCTTTCTTCAACCTTACATCGTACGGTCTGGTGTTTAGTAATCGTACGGGGACCATTTTGTTTTTTGGTGCTACCAGAGTTTACCCAATGATGATGCTTTGGAAGGAACACTCTGGGTCTGGTTCCACCATGAGGTATCGAAGGCTTCCAAACTCACCTTCAAGTTTTGTCCAAACGAACACTTCAGAAGAAGGAGGCAGGATCAGATCTTCCGTGATGGCAGTCCTCAGTCCTATTTTTATTCGAATAGGTCATTTGAATTTCTTTTTGGTATTTCAAAACTTGATTACCGATGTCCAAAATAACTCCGTGCTGTTTCATAGTCGATTCCAATGATGCACTCATCACATATATCTGCCACCAGGAATTGATGAGTAAACATTAGATCAGCCAGTCGGATTTTAAGACACACTTCTCCATATACTCTTGCTGTTTCTCCCGTTGCGGTTCTTAGACGGTAGCTATTGGTGTTATGAAGCCACGTCGTCTTTACCAGGTCTCGACGTACTATGGAGGCTGTGGCACCGGTGTCGATGGTAGCCACATGTTTGATCCCGTTAATAGTAGTCTCCACAGTCAGACTTTTGTTGTCTCGTTTGGTCTGTGAGACCTGGATGGTGGTTCTGGGGCCATCGATACAAGAAACCCGCCTCTGCCCCCCGAAGTTGGATTGATACGCAACGCTTGTGTTGTTGTTACCTTGCTCTAGGTTGCATATCTTTCTTCCACAATGTTGACAAGCGGCTTTATTTGGTGGTAGTCGGCATTGACGCTGTAAGTGCCCGGTCTTGTTGCAGTTCCAACACCTTGCTAGTCCGCTCCGCTGGTTCTTTTGTATTTCAGCTCTTCGGCATGAGCATTCTTCGACTATGGCATCTCTAAGTCGATGTACTCCATGAGAAGCCTGTTCTGCTGCTTCAATTGTCAATGCAAATGCTAAAGTTTCAGAAAGAGTACGTGTTCTAGCAGTTCGCACAGACCTCTGAAGATTTATATCGGAAATGGCACGAACGAAGGACTCAACAGCAAGCTGGTTGATGATTTCTTCTCCAGCATCCGGGTATGCCAGGTGAACCAGTCTTTCGACGTCTGCTTGGAGCTGCTGTAGACTTTCACCCCTTTTCTGGACTCTGTTATTGAGTTGGACTCGAAAGACTTCTTTCAAGTGGCTATCTACAAAGCGTTTATCTATAGCTGCCACGAGAGAGCTGAAATCGCCGCTCTTACCAGCTGGAACTGTTTGAAGTAATTCAGCTGCTGGTCCTCTAAGAGCAAGAGTCAGTGCAATGTACTTGTCTTCGTCATCCCAGCCATTTGTTGTCGCGGCTGCCTCAAATTGTCTCTTGTAGACTGGCCAAGAAGACTGTCCATCAAATGTTGGGGGTTTCATCTCTTTTTCCTTGCAAACTCTCCAGCAGATTCTCGAATTTTGATTTTCCGGATCTGGTCCAATTCCTTGGTCAGAACAGAGAACTGTTTATCACATCGGCTTTCTACGATTTCGAAACGATTCTCTACAACAGAAAGCTGTTTCTCCATACCTTCAACGCGTTCGTCTAGGGCAAATACATTTTTCTCAATGTTACCCAATTTACCTTCTAGAATGTTTTTCTGACCTTCCAAAACATTCTGTTGCGCCTCAAGTCTTTCGAGAATATTCTGTTGTTCCATCTTTTGTTCGTTTCGTTGTGCTTCCAGTTGTTCGAGAACATTCTGCTGTTCCTTTTTTTGCTCATTTCGTTGCTCTTCTAGCTTCTTTTGTTGTACTTCGAGTTTTTCGAGAACATTCTGCTGCTCCTTCTTTTGTTCGCTTCGTTGTTCTTCAACCAGCTTTCTTTGCTCGTTTCTTTGTGTTTCAAGTTTTTCGAGAACATTCAGCTGTTCCTTCTTTTGATCGTTTCGTTGCTCTTCCAGACGTCCGAGAATATTCTGCTGTTGCTCTTCAATCAGCTTCTTTTGTTGTTCTAATAAAAGCTTCATTATACTAGAAAAATCTACACTTTCACTTACTTCCTCTTCCTACACTTCTGTTTCAAAAACAAAAGTGTTTGCGTCTTTCCCTTGCTGTTCCAAATAGCTGCGCAAACGCAGGACGAGCTCATTTTTCGATCCCGCTCTAGAAAGATTTCGCTTACCTAACTCACTTTTAAGCTCAATGCAGTTGAGCTCTTCCAACAACTTACCCATTTTCACTGTATTTAACTTTTTTTTTTACACTTTACTAGTCAAATAAGTTTTATTTACACTTCTGACACCAATGTAACGTGCGCTTAGTTCGCAAAATAAAACTTCACTTTTCTATTTATTTCTACCACTTTTATTCATTATCTATACTTTATTCGATCTCAACTCGACTTTTGGACTATCACTTGTTAACAACAATTCATTTCATTTCATTTCATTTTATTTCATTTTATTTACATACAGAAGCCTTGAGATCAGATCTCATTTATGGCTAAAAAAAACAATTATTTAAATTTTGAAAACTATAAGAATGCATACATACATATTTATATGTATGAGCAATAAAAAAAGAAAAGAAAATTTTTAACGTAAAAAGTGAGTAGTAAGTAGTAAGTAAGTTATTCATTTATTAACATTTAAATACAAAATGATAGAACATAATATGAATTTAAGCGCTATGGCTAAGCCGTTAGCCTGGGTTAACAAATTTATAAATTAATATTGTTTTAACTTAATTTTCAATACATAAACAAAAAAATTTTAGATTTAAACGTATTCAGATATTAACAACATTCTATATTTGTAAACTGATTTTAAAAAGCTGCTTAGGGTTTTCCAGTTACACTCATTTAGAAGATAGATAGTTTCCTGCAGTGTTAGTGTATTTTTTCCAAAGAAAATAAGCCGTTGCGGTCTGAATATTGGGCATATGCTTATAAAGTGAAAGCAATCTTCTTTTGATCTCAGATTGCAGAGCGTACAGAATTGGTTGAAAGATCCATTGAAAGGGGTACCATTTAAGAAGAGGACCTCACACCTTGTTTTGAATATCAGCGATATTTCGTTATAACTAAGTGAGTCATGAAAGTAGTTTCTTTGGTTAAGATTCAAATTAAGTTGACTATATAACAACCTGCTTTCAGAATCACGGGCATTTTTGATGAATGTAACTCGAACAAGGTTTTCATTTTTCTGGATAATACTGTAAAGTTGGTATTTCAGGTTACTTAAGTTGTTTACATCAATGTGTAGTGTTTCTCCACAAGCGTTACCAATAGTTTGCCATTTTGCGTACCACCAGTCCTTGTTTCGTAACTCATATAGCAATAGTTTTTTTGTAAGTCTACATTCTTCATACTGACTGCATATTTTGATTATGAAATCAGCTTGTGACTTCAAAGTATTTGTCAGGAGTTTTTTTAGACCAGTTTCCAGGTATAGAGCGTAATTAGGCGTATTTTGTGGCAGATTTAAAAGTTTTTTAATAAAATTCCTGTGGAACTTTTCTATTTCCTCGTACTCATATGCCCCCCAAACCTGAGAAGCATAGCAGAGAGTTGATTTCACTACTGCATCGAATATTTTATATTTTGCAGACAACACTATTCTTTTGTTTGCAAACACATTTTTCCATGATAGATTAACCAAGCTTTGAGAACTTTTGGTTTTTTCGATTAAGTGTTTGCTGAAATTTAAAGCAGAATTCAGTTTAATTCCCAAGTATTTGATCTCATTAGTTGTTTCGAGGGGATGCCCATCGTATGTCCATTGTCTTTCATTGTGAACTCTCGTGGATTGCGCAAAGACCATCATTTTCGATTTGTCTGTATTAATTGTAAGACCCCATTTTATGCAGTAACTTGATAAGCGGTTGATCATTAATTGCATATGCTCTGGTGTTTCCGAGAGTATGACGAGGTCATCTGCATACAACAATACATTGATGGTAGAGTTAGCAACTCTTACTCCTCCAGGAAGAGCATCTACTATGTCGTTTATAAACAACGAAAACAACATTGCACTCAAAAGACAGCCTTGTTTTACACCAGTATTTGTACCGAACCATTGCGAATAGTTGTTGCCATCCCAGACTGCCGCTTCTGTATCGGTGTACATTTCCTTGATCACTTTTATGAATTTAGAAGATATTCCAATTTGTGAGAGCTTAAAGAAGAGCGCATTTCTGTTGACTAGGTCAAAGGCCGCTTTAAAGTCTACAAAAAAGGAATATACTTTTTTGTTCCGAGCTTGATATGCTTTGATTATAGCTGAGAGAGTGAATATCTGATCGATGGTTGAATAATTCTTTCTAAAGCCAGCTTGAAATTCGGATAGAATATTTTTCCGTTCAACCCATTTTTCTAACCTCTCTACAAGGACACCGCAAAATATTTTGGCTATGACATTCATGAAAGAAATTCCTCTGTAGTTTTCCACAACATCTAAAGTTCCTTTTTTGTGTAAAGGAAAAATCACAGACTTTTTAAATGAAGAGGGGATATCAGCAGTAGAGAAAACTTTGTTGAACAGAACTTGTAGACCGCTAATAAATGTTGGTGTTGCATTTTTAAAGAACTCGTATGGGATCTCATCTTCACCTGGAGCTTTTCCATTTTTTGAATTTAAAATCACTGTTTGTATTTCATGAAGTGAGATATCTACATCCAATGTTTCATCCACAGTTAATGGTTCAGCGTATGAGAACATTAAATTAGAATCGTTGGAGACAAGGAGCTTAAAATGAGTAGAAAGATCTTCAGCAGATACACCTGCGCCGATTTTGTAATTCATACCATTGATCTCCCTCGCGATCTTCCAAAAATCTTTTGAGCTTCTAGTTTGGCCCAATGCTATTGCTTGTCGATTTTCATACTCAGTTTTCTTTTTAAGACACAGGTTTTTGTAATAAGAATTAGCTTCCTAAGATGATGATTGTTTGAGGTTCGCAAGGCTCTCAGAAGAGAAAACGATCTTGTCCGTGCTTTCTGGCAGTCAATGTCAAACCACTTTTGTTTGAAAGCGATTTTCTGACTTGTGAATTTGTTTGATGTTGAGTTTCTTATATAATTTGTGAGCTGTGTAGAAAGTGCTTCTGTGGATTCAGTGGTCAACTCACTTCTTAAAAAGAAATTATCCAAATTACGTTGATAATGAACTTTATATTCGTTTTTCCAACAAAGACGAGGAAGTAGACGAAGATTTACTTCTGTGGGAGAAGATTCAAACGAGAATTCCACAACAATAGGTAAGTGATCCGAAAAGGTTTTACATTCCACTTCAAACTTATTGATCCGTCCGATCCAGTCACTATTTACGGCACAAAAGTCGATAACGGATTTTCCTTGACTTCCGATGAAAGTGAAGTGTCCTGCCTTATCTCCTTGCGTACAGCCATTCAGAATGATGAAATCGTACATTTGAAGCAAGTGAAGCAAATCTATACCATTCTTATTTTGAATGTCATCATCTGAGTTTCTGTCAGCATAAGAGATCGCGGGATTCGATACATTCTGAACAATTGTAGTTTGTGAATTGCTAGTTCTTGCGTTCAAATCGCCAATCAGTAAAACGCTCTTCGATGCAAGACACTGCATTGTATTATATAGTTTTTCAAAATCATTTGCCCACTTGTTGCAGTTTATGTAGTAAGGTACTATACATATATCCTTCTGTTTTAAACAATTTACTATAGTTGTGCCTTCACATTCGCCAAACGCGTACGTATTTAAAAGTGATGTTCGTATCCCATATAGACTTCCCCCGCTCGCACGACCTTTTACCTTTGCTTTAATTGCTTCACCCCATAAAAGTTTAAACCCATCAAAATATTTCTCAAATTTACTAAAATTTTCCTTTGTAACATGTGTTTCAAACAAAAAAAATATTTCAAAATTCTTAACGTATTTAAAAAAATTTACAAATAAAAGCTTATTATTTAACCCTGAAATATTGTAAGATAAAATTTTAAAAAAAGTATTATTTTTAATTTGACTGACGGCTTCTAAATCTCAATTATTAATTAATCTAGTACAATTTTGATTTTCATATGCCATCCCTGGTGTATCATGTAGATCTGCTACACTCCATCCATTTTGACGTCTGGTTGACACCATCCTATCACTGACAGTAGTGACAGCTCCAAAGTTTAAACTTCCAAATATATTTTGCAGTTCTTCTTCACCATTTTTATTTTGATATTTTAAGATGTTGTTTTTCGTTAAATAAAATATTTTATCACGAAGTATCAATGTATTATTTTTGATGGAAATTGTTTCAGTTGAATTGCTTGCTTTGATGACTTTCCGATACCCAAGTAGGATGCGATGTTTAAGTTGAGACTGCTTGCTCCGGTCGCGCTGTATGAAAGCACCTGTGCCCTTCAATTTGAATGCATTTTTTAGAATTTGTGTTGCAGTTTCGTTAGATCCCGTGTTTAGTTTAAGTTTGACAATATTATTATTTTCACTGAGCTTAACAGCGGGTGGCATATTGGGAGCTTCATTATTGAGCAAAAGTTGGGTTAAGCCCTCTATTTTAGCCTGTGGGTTGTTGGTGTCGTTTGGTATCGAAAATATTAGATATTTTTCACGTATTTCACGGCTTTGCAGTTCGAGTTCCTCTTCTAAAACACAGCAACGTACTTCAAAATCATGAATCTGCTTGGATAGCTCTTGGTTTTGTTGTCGCAGATGATCGAGTTCTTGGTTCAGTATACTGACGTCATCTTTTGTCGCCAAGTTAGCTATGGCAATTTGCAGAGAGCTGTCGACAATTGTCTTGATTTGTTGGAAATCGGATTGAGTCATAGACATTTTTCGGTATGTCTTAAAAACTTTGGGTGATCTGATGTTATTAGATGATGTACTTGGTCTTTCTTCTGGAGAAGTTTGGTAAATCTTCCGTTTGTTGTCAGTCATGTGACTCGAGCACCAGTACAGAATTGATCTATAGGCTTAAACACTATTGTTACCTGTTTCTTTTTTCTTTTTAACTTGATTTCGGATAAAATTGAATGAAATCTTTTAGTGAGTGCACTTTTAAGTTATTTTTGTACGTTAATAAATATTAAAAATTGAAAATTTGACGGAGCGATTTGAAAGTTGAACTATACACTTTTACAGCAGAGTTGCCAACGTAAAAATAAAAAGTTAGTAATGCTAAATATTTTGAAAAAAAGTTTTGATTAAATTTACAATTGTATAGTAAAAAAAAGAAATTTAAAAGAAAATTACAAACAATTAAAGCAAGTTATTGAACAAATAATAAGGAGTGAAAATGCAACGCTTCGTCTGGGCTCTGTAGATGATCATTTAAAGAGCGGATAAAGTTATTTAAGTTCAAAATTGTTTTATATGGAGCTGGTAGTCTGTTCCAAATTCTGGCACCAAATACGAAGAAAGACCTGCGAGTCTGCAACGTTGAACTTCTTGGTATATTTATGTTGTTTGTACGCGAGGAAGTTGAAAGTTCAAGCCTCTCAAATAAATAGGTGGGGGTTTCAGATCGTACTAACTTAAACATGAATTTACAAATTTCAATAGTGAAATGTGACATTAATGAAACACCGAAAACACAATGGGACAGGTGTGAAACATGATCATACCTTCTTAAAGAATGAATAAAGCGAATGCATGAGTTAAAAGCTACATTTAATTTTTGTTTGCTAATTGAATCCATCCCACCATAAATAGGAGAACCGTAGCTTATAATTGGAGCCAACAAAGTTTTGACCAACATCAATCTAGCAGCTTTCGGAATGTAGAACGAAAATCTCCACAATCGTCTTAGTCCTCCATAAATACTTCTTATTATATTGTTAACGTGATCATTCCAAGTGAGAGTTTTATTAAAAATGAAACCTAAATTTTTTACTGAAGAGCTGTAAGGAATCACGTGACCATTTAAAATTAAATGTGGGAAGTAAGAATCATCCAAACATGTTTTGTAGATTATTATGCTTTGAGATTTGCCTGGGTTCAAAACTAAATAATTTCTGACTGCCCACTCACATATCCTATTTAAGTCATCGTTTATATTGCTGATTGCATCTTCTAAGAGGCCAAGATGAAAGGACGAATATATCTGCAAATCATCGGCATAGAGGTGGTAACAGCAGTATTTAATAGCCTCAACGACATCATTGATAAACATGCTGAAAAGTAAAGGTCCCAATAATGATCCTTGGGGAACACCTACTTTTAAATCCACAAGATCAGAAACCAAAGTACCAATACAAACAGCTTGTCTGCGGGTTGTTAGGAAACTTTTGATCAGTTTGAGGGCACAATAAGAAAAATCAAATTGATGTTTCAACTTATGAATCAAAACCGAGTGGTATACTGACCCAAAAGCATTCGAAAAATCAAGTAAGCTTAATATTGACACTTTGTCAGAATTCAATGCAACCCGATTGTCATCTTGCACCTTAAGAACAGCAGAAACACAGCTGTGTCTTTTCCGGAAATTCACTCTTAACTTTATCACTCTATAATCAAAACTGCCATCTGGTTGCCTCGGGCGGCCTATTTATATCGAATGACATTTCAACTAGAACTCTCCAGTAATTTCCACATGGTCTCCACTCTCCACTTGGCTGTCAAACATTTTCTCTCCTAGTATATTTCTACACTTACACTAATGTTGCCGCTTGTGTTTTCGGTTGAACATGTTCGATTACAAAATTGGTATTAAATGTTGGGCTCGCGTTACAATATATATTTTTTTTAAAACCGACTCTATTTACCCTCCAGATGCGACAGTGCCTTTAAGTATGTATTATTATTGCTTATGCAACACCAAATGGGTCAAGTAAGTATAATGGTTTGTTTTTATTTGATCTACATACTTTCAATGAATATCGTCAGCTGGGGGTCAATTCCCGATCTGTGAAGCTGTGAAGTGAAAACATTTATCACAGCTTCACCGAAAATTTGATTCTCGATTAGTGAAAATCCAACCTCAAATGTCAATTTTTTTTCATATGATAAATTTCTTTTCATTGCCATATGAGTCGGTGAAAAATTCAATTATGAAAAATGGCCGCAAAACTCAAACGATGAAAAATCCAATTGGAATCCAATTGAAATGAGAGAGAAAATGAGAGAAAACTGTCAGAATTTATCATTTAGAACGTTTTAGTACTTTTTAGATCCGGAATCGCTTAGAGTGGGTTCGTGAAGTGATAAAATGAAAAAACTGTATGAAAACTGAAATGATATTTTTTTTTTTCACTTCACAGCTTCACAGATCGGGAATTGACCCCCTGGTTTTAATGTAATTTCATTTGGTTTTGACTATTGTGGTGAGCGAAAATTAAGAAAATAAGGCATTGCAAGTGGTGAAATGAACATTTTATTCTAATACTGCCGTTTGTGTAAGATAGGTGCAAGGCAATTTTTAAGTTTACAGTTTTAATAGATATGTAAGTACATTTTTAAATACTGCATTTGCAAAATTCACATTGTAATTGAATTGAGTCGCCTTAAGATTAGGGTTTCTTAGCCGCAATTTTTTGAAGAAGTGTTAAAAATGAGAATGCCTGTGCGATCACCTGTAGGACATGTGTAAACAAAAATATAACATACCTATAAGTATATTACAAATTTATCTTACCGATCTAAGCCGTTCTACATTCATGACAAAGAATTTTCCAGCGGTGAGTTGTACAGGTCTTCTTGAGTTGATAAGAAAAATCAAAATTTCTCTTTTGATCAAATGCATGTTTTTGTGCCAGGGTGACCTGAGTAAGGCCTCTCCAGCCCGTAAGCTATGAGATCGTAGTAGTTCTCCATAGTACGTAAACATAAGAAGTTCGATCAATGTAAGTGCTACGTATCCCACAACATTGATGCTTCGAACGATCGATCGGTCACCCTTAAAGGAAGAAATGTAAGAAATTAATCCTTTATCCTGTAATTTATCTAGATATATAAATACTTGAAAATTTAGTTATGAGGTTGTTACACTATGTTAGTGTTATGTGATTTTTATTTAATCAATCAGAAAATGGAATTAATTTATAAACATGTTTACAATTTTACTAATATAGCATTAGCTTTGCCTACAGCCAGAAAAAAGAGTATTTATGAGATTAATTGTATAAATCGAAAAATTATTTTACAGAATTAATAGTTTTTTTCTTTTTGTTTTAAGCAGTTGTTACATAATGGGATTTAAAAAACCTCGCTTAAAATTTTATTTCAATAATTAAATGCAGATTTAACATACTGGCTGAAATCATCCATTCTTGACCATTAAGAACTTCTTTCACTTCATCGATGGTTAAGTAATTTTTACCCCAATGCACATGTCGTATTGTCTGCCTGATAGGGCATGATGTTAAAAAGTGAAAAACATTTTCTGTGGCACGATGATTACATAAAGTGCATTCCGTGTTTCCGTCAGGTCCATATGGCTGGTAATTTAAACGTAGTAACTCTCCCCTGGTTTTAAAACTAGAGATATCGATATAATATCGTGATATCTATACCGGTTTCCCCATTCAGCTTGGACAATGATCAAGAATGCCGTCCTCCCGACCTAGATGAAGTTAAGCTTGCCATATGCAAACTTAAATCAAATTAGACTGCAGGTGCAGATGGCCTTGATGCCGAACTTTTCAAGGCAGCTGGAGACCAGTTGGAAAGGAGCATGCACCAGCTGATCTGCATGATATGGTCGGAAGAAAGCATGCCCGATGAATGGAACCTCAGTATCGTATGCCCGATCCTTAAGAAGGGAGGCCCTCAAAATTGCCCCAATTACAGTGGGATAAGCCTCCTTAACGTCGCTTATTAGATCTTGTCTGCTGTAGTATGTGAACGTCTGAAACCCCAAGTCAACAACTTGATAGGTCCTTGTCAATGTGGTGTTAGACCAGAGAAGTCCACAATAGACCAAATTTTCACATTACTGCAGATCTTGAAAAAAACTCGAGAACATAATATCGATATTCACCATCTCTTTATCGATTTCAAGGCCGCGTATGACAGTATCTACAGAGACGAGCAGTACAGAGCCATGTCTAGTTTCGGCATCTCTGCAAAACTCGTACGACTATGCAGGATGACTTTGGAGAATTCACGCTGCTCCGTCAAGGTCGGTAAAGAACTCACCGAGACCTTTGATGTCGAAAAAGGCTTTAGGCAAGGCGACAAACTGTCATGCGATTTGCTTAACATCATACTTGAAAAGATTGTAAGTAACTCAAACGTCAACACCAGAGGAACAATCTTTCAAAAGTCTGTGCAATTACTCGCCTATGCAGACGATATTGACGTAATGGGAAGAAAAAAGCGTGATGTCATAGGTGCTTTTGCGAGTATTGAAACAGAAGCGGCAAAAATGGGTGTGAGGTTAATGAGGACAAAACGAAGTATATGCTGTCATCAAACAGGGACACAGAACATCGACGAATTGGACAAAACGTCACAATAGACAGACATAACTTCGAGGTAGTACAGGACTTGGTCTACCTAGGATCCGCTGTAGACACGGACAACAAAATCAGTGCGGAGATCAAACGGAGAATAACTCTTGCCAACCGTTGCTTCTTTGGGTTAAGAAGGCAATTGAGAAACAAAACCCTCTCTAGAAAAACCAATGTAACCTTGTACAAGACCTTAATCATTCCAGTCCTGCTTTACAGCGCGGAAGCATGGACCTTATCGAAAGCGGATGAGGAAACCCTTGGTCGTTTCGAAAGAAAATTTCTCCGAATGATCTTTGGTCCCGTATGCGAAAACAATGTGTGGAGAAGAAGATACAACAACGAGCTGTATTATATATGGGAGTATTTTCTTGCAGAACATCCTTTTAATAAAATATCTCAACAATTTTCCACTTCATCATACTGCAGATAACCCCATACCTGACCAGCATAGCACACCACAGATCTTATCACAGCTTCAAAGGGCTTATATCTAGCGCTTGAGGCTATGTGGTTTTTTTTTCCAAGGGCTCCTGCCCAGCTGATGGCATTTTTATTTCCACAAGTTTCTCCTGGAGATGTTTTTTGAAAGAGAGCTGTTCGGGTATTTATTCTTCCGAGCGCGTCAGGGGAAGGAGGAAGAGCTGAAAGTAATAAGCGGTTGAACCAAAGGGCACTTTGCCGAACAACACCTTTCTTTGTTTAAATTCTTTATTATACTTTAGGTTCACAAATTATTCTTTTCTTTCTGATAGTTATGAAATGATGCAATAATAGCCAAGCTTTGACCAAGATTAATTACAAATGAGATGCCAAGTACACCAGTGAGAGGACCACGTCGCTATAAAGATTCGAGTAAGACTGTTGCTTCGTACTAGAAGCCGACCACGTCGCGTGAGTATTAAAAATGAACTGTGTCGAGTGAAGGTTAAGATAGAACTGAAGTAAAATCCAAGCCAAGCCACCAAATCCAACTACCCTGGTTCTCATCCATCCAAGAGTCCAAGAATGTGCCGTGTCACCATAACTCCCACACATGCAGGGAGTCCAATAGCTGATACCAGCTCCAGGCTTTGCCAATCCAGCGGCACATAAAGTATAATGTGCCGACTCCAGCAATTATGGCACCGACTCTTAAGGGCGTCATTGTTTATTCCTCTTCGTTTGTTTATACTTTAGATTTTTATTCCCATTGCCATCGATGCCACAGTATTTATACAGAATAAACACTGCCATCATATGGCATATGGGAACCCAAATGTGTATTCGATACCCATAGCCAAGTAGTGGCGATATGGGTCAATCGTCTCAAGCACAAGTATCGTACCAAAGCATTGGCAGATACTTTTCTATGTGCGGTTGTGTGTCCATATTCACAGTATGCTGCGGCTAGGGTGACTGTTCACGATCGGTCGTCGTGTGTTGTCATCTGAGGTGGCTGGCAAGTAAGTAGATCGATATGTAGGTGGTGAAGGTGGCTGGTGTAGTTGGTTGGCTTGGGTGGCTGACGACTATATGTTGCGTCGTCAGCATTATGGATGCGATGAGTATTCGGTCGTTGACCGAACATTCTGCCCGGTTGAACCATTGGGTTCAAGGAAAAGTCCATGATGAGGATGATGCGTTGGTCGCTACAATGGATTTGAAGGTATCGACAAGTTGCTTTAGTGCTGGATGTATTATAGTTCCGCAATCGGAGGGGGTAGTATGCGGATAGATGAATTGTTATACCATGAACCTGGTTAGACCTCGAAGAGCCGACAAAGTTTCTGTACTGGTCGGCGTGAGGTGCCAATGCTCGTTCGTATAGTGGCGTTGCGGGCAAGTCCATCACTGCCCGGGTGCACTTCTACAATGCGTCCAAGGCGCCAACGTGTAGGAGGAAGGTTTTCGCTCCTGATGATGACGATGTCGTCTACTCGGAGATTCGGCTCGCGTTTCTCCCATTTGTTGCGGGTCTGAAGAGTGGCCAAGTACTCCTCAGACCATCGTTTCCAGAATTCTTGGTGGATCTGCCGGATCCACTGGTGCTGCTTGAGCCGATTAAGTGGCACGTCTGTAATGGCTGGTTCCGGGATAGCCAACAGAGGTTGTCCAATAAGGAAGTCGCCAGGGGTGAGTGCGAGCTTCTCGTCCAGATCGTCGTGCAGAGGAACAATAGGCCGGGAGTTGAGGCAGGCTTCAATCCGGGTCGCCAAGGTGTGGAACTGGTGGTACCAGAGAGACTGGGTACCCACCAGTCGTGTGAGGTGATGCTTAGCAGACTTAACCGCTGCTTCCCATAGGCCACCTTGATGGGGTGCGCCAGGTGTGATGAAATGCCACTGTGTGCCGGCATGCGCCAAGTGCTGCTGGTTGTGTTGACTTGCGAAGACCTCCAAGTCTTCCTTCAAATGCCGGTTGGCACCTACGAATGCCGTCCCGTTATCACTATAGAGATCGTGACAGATCCCACGTCTACTGACGAAACGTGTGAAAGCGTCCAAAAATGCCTGTGATGAGAGGTCTTCTATAGCTTCGATATGCACAGCTTTGGTAGCCATACATATGAATATGGCTAGGTAGCCCTTGACGGTTGTCCTCGATCGCTTTGTTCCAACGCGAAGAGTGAAGGGGCCACAGTAATCCACGCCTGATGCCAGAAAGGGGCGTGCTGGATTGACTCGTGGGCCGGGTAATGATGCCATCTGTTGTGTGAGGAGTTTCCCACGCTGCCGTCTGCATGTGACGCACTTATGTAGGGCGGTCCGAACCAATTGTCGCCCGTTCAAGATCCAATACCTTTGCCGCAACGTCTGCAGCATGAGTTGGACACCACCATGTAATGTATTGAGGTGGGTCTCCATTATCAGTAGCCAGACCAACGCACTGGCTTTGGGGAGTACCACCGGGAACTTCTGCTCGTGCGGGAGCTCTGCATGTGTGAGTCGTCCACCGACTCGAAGAATGCCACTGGGATCCAAGTATGGGTTGAGCGAGAGCAGGGGACTGTGGCTGGCCAGGGTGGCCTGAGTCCGCACTGCGCGTATTTCATCTGGGAAGGCGCTTGCTTGCTCCAGAATGATGAGGCGTTGCATGGCTCGGTGAAGCTCGTCCGCTTCTACAACTGTCTGCTTACGGGATTTCTGGTTCCGCCATCGGAACATATAAGCTACTGTGTGTAGTAGCCGCTGGAGGGAACTGAATCGGTCAACTAGGGGAATGACGACCCCGTCGTGACGCCTCGTTGTAAGTTCCGGACACCTGATGGTAGCGCCTGCAAACACCATGGTCTTCAATTCGTCTGAGATAATAGCCAAGTCTCGGTCTTCGAGCTGCCCGGTTGGGCTGAGTGGGAGGTGGCCAGTGGTCAACCAAGTTGGACCTTGCCACCACAACGGATGTTGAATGAGTTCGGCAGCCTTGATTCCCCGACTAGCGCAATCGGCAGGATTCTGAGCTGTGCGAACGTGGTTCCAATGTTCTGGAGGAGTGATCTCCAAGATCTGTCGCACCCTATTGGCCACATAGGGTTTCAGGGTAGACGGCTCCTTCCGCAACCAGCAAAGCACAATGCTGGAGTCTGACCAGAGATAATAGGGCGACGTCCGAAGTCCTAGAGCGCGGCAGGCGCTGTCATAGGTTTGGGCCAGGAGGTGAGCTGCACATAGCTCAAGACGAGGAATGGTAGCGCCCTTGATTGGGGCTACCCTGGTGCGGGCAGTCAGTAACGAGACGTGTACCCGATCGCCTGCTTCTCTGGTAACTACATAGATGACGGCTGCATAGGCACGGGCACTGGCATCGCAGAACCCATGCAGTGTGGTGACATGCTGGCTGTGCAGGCCTAGCCACCGGGGAACACGAACATGATTGAGTGTCATAAGTGCGTCTCGGTACGCGGTCCAGGTTTTGAGCAGCTCGTCTGGCAATGGGGTATCCCACGTAATACCGGATGTCCACAGCGTTTGGATGAACATCTTCCCAACAATGACTACGGCGAGCAGTCCCGTGGGGTCGAACAATTGTGCTATCTCGCTAAGCACACGCCACTTGGTGGGTGTCGACTTAGGAAGGTCCAGAGTCACCAAGAAGAAAGGCTCGTCAGCTGTTGGATCCCACCGCAAACCAAGAACTTTGGCGGTCGGGCATTCTATAACGAGCTCTGTGGGGAGAGAAGAAGGAGAAACATTGTTAACAAGTACATTAGTTACCTCTGCGATTAGAGTTCCATTTGCGCAGTGTAAAGTGCCCACTCTTGAGCACTTGGTCCACGTCTTTCGCCAAGGCCACGGTTTCCTTGACGCTGTCGCAGCTGGTGAGAAGGTCGTCTACATAACACGCCTTCTCGATCGTCTCTTTGGCCGCTTGCGCGCGGGCCGGATTGGTGATGATTTGATAGTTGTCCTCTGCACACTGAACCATGGAGCGAACAGATGTGTAGGGACTCGATGCCATGCCATAGGTGACCGTTTTGAGTTGGTACACCGCCAGGTCAGCTGTTGGGGATTCACGCCAGAGAATCCGCTGATAATCCCGATGCTCCGGGGCAACCAGAATTTGCCGGAACATCTTCTCGACGTCGGCTGTCAATGCTACCATGTAACGACGGAATCGCAGGATCACATTGATGAGTGAGTCCTGGATTGTCGGACCGACCAACTGGGTGTCGTTGAGAGATACACCACTGGTCGTCTTGGCTGAGGCGTTGAACACCACGCGGAATTTGACTGTCACGGCGTGGTGTGGGATGTAGTAGCAGTTGGGGTGGTCGCCATGTTGACCAGCCCGTTCCATGTGTCCAAGACTCTCATACTCCCTCATGAAGTCGATGTATTTCTCTCGTATCTCAGGGTTGTTCTGCAGTCGGCGTTCGAGACTGTAGAACTGGCGTAGTGCTGCGCGGTAGGAGTCCCCGAGGGCAGGGGCGTCGCCGTCGTGGCGAAATGGGATTTGTACCATATACCTCCCGTCAGACGTGCGGGAATGCGTCTCTTTGAAATGACGACTGCATTCATCTTCTCTGGAGTTGTCCGTGGGCACTTCTTCCAAGTGCCAGAACTTCTGGACCAAGTCTTCTAAGGTCCGGTTGGGAAAATCTTCCGGTGCCGGCTGGCAGTGCAACGCTCGAATTGGTTGTGATGACTGCGTCAAGGTGGCTGGACCAAATACCACCCAGCCCAGGTGGGTTTGCTGAGCGTGGGGCTCGTGAGGTTTTCCATGTATTACCTCTCCTCGTACCAGAGAACCCCAGACGTCGGCGCCGAGCAACATGTCGATGGCGCCAGGAGTTCCGTAGTGTCGGTCGGCCAATGCAAGGCCGGCCAGATGTTTCCACTGCGTCGTGTCAAGCTGCGCTCCGGGAAGGTTTGAGATGATGGTCGGCAGGACCAGTACCTTGAGCGGGATGCAGAAGTTGGAGCGGGTGGACCGAAGTGACAGCGTCACTTGGCCTTGGGTCATCATCTTGGTAGAAGCGCCAATGCCCTGGATGGCGACTTCTACCCGGGTTTGTGGGAGGCGTAGCCTATGAACAATATTTTGCGTCACAAAACTTACCTGCGATCCAGGATCGCATAGTGCGCGAACCAACAACTGGTGCTTGATGTCACCGTACACATGAGCGAGGGCTGTGGCTAGGAGTACGGTGCTGTTGGGATTGACAAGTAAATCCATGCGCTCTTCTTCGTCGACGAATACTTCTGGCGGCCCATGCCGCCCAGCTTGGTATCTGCAAGGGGCGGTGCTCGACTCTGGCAGCTCGATCGCAGCGGTGTTGACGGATGTGTTCCTCGCGTTGCTAGGTCCAGCGGAGGAATTCTTTCGACACAACATCGTGTGGTGTCTCCCGTTGCAGTTCCGGCAGGAAGTCTTTGATGGGCAGTCGGGAGCGTAGTGACCGGGGCGGAGGCAGTTGAAGCAGCCTCGCTTGTCCCGGGTTTCGTTGAGCCGTTCCATGATTGTCATGGCTCCAAAGTGGCGGCAGTGCGTGATGGTGTGGGGGCCCTTGCAGCAGGAGCAACCCCCTCGGTCAATTGCCGTTACGGCGGCGTGGGTGCGGACCACCGAGGCCCGACGTGTTGTAGCCTGTACAGGCCAATCTCGCTTCTTAGTGGTTGTTGTTGTAGTGGTTGGGGCTGCTGGGCCCTGTCCAGTCAGGCTGGCTGCTCGGTGTTCCAAGTGCTGGAGCAGTGCCTCTACACTAGGCAGGTCCCTTGGGTCGCTATTATAGGACCAATGTTCTGCCGTGACCTTAGGCAGCTTTGGTTCGATTAATGCCGTTATCACGACATCCAAGTTGTCGACATCGATGTGCATTACCTTGAGAGACCTATAGGTGCCTCTCACAGTGTCCGCGATTCTAAGTAATGCCGCTTCTGTTTCTACCGACTCGGGTCGCATGTTGATGATGCGGTTGATGTGTGCTCTTGACAGCTTCCTGGGGTTGTCGAAGCGGGTCTTCAGCTCGCTCCAGAGCTGATTGAATCCACCGCCGTACACATTCCCCACCAAGCCCACAGTCTGGCAGTCGATCGCAGCCCTTAGCTTCTGTAATTTATATGCCTCTGGTACACTGGCCGTGTGTACCAGAGACTCAAAGGCATCTCGGAATGCCAGCCAGTTTTCGAGCTTCCCATCGAAGCTTGGGATCTTCACCGGGTCGAGCTTCATGTCGAGCCGACTGTGCTGAGGGAGGAAGTGTCCGTGTCCGTCCACACTTCCCCGAGGCGTGCTTATGTTGAGGCGTGCCAACCGCCTCTCGATCGTCACCTGTGCCTCGATTTCTTTGGCTTCTACTGAAGCCCTTTGTTCGTTGTGGGCCGTCATGCGCATCCACGAAGCGCGCAAACATCTCGTTCAACGATCGCTGATGGGCATGGAGCTGAATCTCATCCCATGCTTCAGCTTCTGGATCATGCACCTTGATATGGAGGCGCTCGATGCCCATGCATGCCGCCTGTCTCTTGTTTACCGCACCTCTTGACATAGTTCTGTTGAGTTCACTTTTCACTTTGCACTGTTCCAGTTCACTGTTATGCGCTTTTTTTTTCTTTTTTTTTTAAAACACAACACACACTCCAAGCAGCGTTGCCGCAGTAAAATTTTTCAAGGTGCCATTTTCGGTAACCAAAGGTGCCAACTGGGTGCCAACAGCTCTTCAAAGGTAGATAGATATTTAAAAACACAAAAAACAAATACTTTCCCATTAAGTATCATTACGATTATTTGGGCATCAATTAGTACACACACACACACGATATGTATGTTTCACTACTTGAAAAAAAAAATACCTTTCAGTCTTTTTCGAATGACTTTATTAAGTTTTCCTCATTAAAATGTACCAAGCTCTTAAGGTGCCAAAATTAGAGCTAAAGGTGCCAAGGTGCCAATCGAGACTGAAGGGTGCCAAAATGGCACAATTGTGCCACTTCGGCAACGCTGACTCCAAGTTCGCTACACTGTCTATTGGGTTCACTAGGAGACCCAGACCACAATTACCGCACGAAGTAGACTTGCAAGTGCTACGATAGCACACCAAAACACACAATATGTGGCCACGCACATTCACAATTTAATTACTTTTACTCGTGTCCTCACAGGAGGCACCAAATGTTCGGGTATTTATTCTTCCGAGCGCGTCAGGGGAAGGAGGAAGAGCTGAAATTAATAAGCGGTTGAACCAAAGGGCACTTTGCCGAACAACACCTTTCTTTGTTTAAATTCTTTATTATACTTTAGGTTCACAAATTATTCTTTTCTTTCTGAAAGTTATGAAATGATGCAATAATAGCCAAGCTTTGACCAAGATTAATTACAAATGAGATGCCAAGTACACCAGTGAGAGGACCACGTCGCTATAAGGATTCGAGTAAGACTGTTGCTTCGTACTAGAAGCCGACCACGTCGCGTGAGTATTAAAAATGAACTGTGTCGAGTGAAGGTTAAGATAGAACTGAAGTAAAATCCAAGCCAAGCCACCAAATCCAACTACCCTGGTTCTCATCCATCCAAGAGTCCAAGAATGTGCCGTGTCACCATAACTCCCACACATGCAGGGAGTCCAATAGCTGATACCAGCTCCAGGCTTTGCCAGTCCAGCGGCACATAAAGTATAATGTGCCGACTCCAGCAATTATGGCACCGACTCTTAAGGGCGTCATTGTTTATTCCTCTTCGTTTGTTTATACTTTAGATTTTTATTCCCATTGCCATCGATGCCACAGTATTTATACAGAATAAACACTGCCATCCTATGGCATATGGGAACCCAAATGTGTATTCGATACCCATAGCCAAGTAGTGGCGATATGGGTCAATCGTCTCAAGCACAAGTATCGTACCAAAGCATTGGCAGATACTTTTCTATGTGCGGTTGTGTGTCCATATACACAGTATGCTGCGGCTAGGGTGACTGTTCACGATCGGTCGTCGTGTGTTGTCATCTGAGGTGGCTGGCAAGTAAGTAGATCGATATGTAGGTGGTGAGGGTGGCTGGTGTAGTTGGTTGGCTTGGGTGGCTGACGACTATATGTTGCGTCGTCAGCATTACGGATGCGATGAGTATTCGGTCGTTGACCGAACAAGAGCTGTTGCGCAATGATGACTCCAAGGTATTTATATTCTCTCACCTACTCGAGGTCTGCATTTCCCCATGTCGGTATGTTTTCTCTTGCGTATCGTTCTGTGCCGTTTCGAAACACCATTACTTTGGATTTACTTGTGTTGACCGTAAGACTTCAGAGACGGCAGTATTGTTGCAATTTATTTATCATAATCTGCATCATGTTTGGGGTCTCGGAGATGACGATGTCATCTGCATACATTAATGCTTTAATTGTTACAACAGCAAAAACAATACTACCAGGTAGAGCTGTCGTAAGGTCATCTATGAACGTGAAAAGAGGAGTGGGCTCTGAAGACAGCCTTGCTTTATCCCACTTGTCGTCTGAGACCAGATTATTTTCATACATCATTTGCAGTAAAAATTGAGCATCTTGGATGATAAACCTAAGCAACTTAGCTTGTAGAAGAGAACACTTCTGTCGATTCAGTCGATAGCGGTTTTGACTTCTACTTATAAAAAAAGAGTATAACTTCTTTCCCTTGTCCAGGAACGATCTAGCAATGCAAGCCAGGGAGAAAATACTGTCGACAGTTGATTATCCTTTCCTAAAACCACCTTGAAATTCACTGAGGAGTTTGTTTTGTTGTACCTAGACTGTCAGCCTGTCCAAAATAATAATAGTGTAGATTTTCATCACAGAGTTCAGGAAAGAAATACCTCGGTAGTTCCTTGGGTCGTTTTCATCGCCTTTCTTAACCCGCCATTGGCGTCAATTTGACTTTCATCGTTGGTAACGCCGGTCCCACGCACCGGGGTTTTCTACTTAAGTTTTTTTCAATTCGAGTTATTAATAAATAATTTTTTTTTAATATTTATGCTCTTTGATAGTAAAACAAAGATATTTTATCAACATAAGCTCTTTTATTTCATTATTAATAATTTAAAAAAACATTATTTATAGTATTGAAAATCACATTGTCTTTGGACATACATTTTTTTAAATTAAGAAAAAAACAAAAAAACACATATTTACCTTAAAAAGTTTAGTCTATTAGTCTTTTGACATTATGAACTTTCATAAAATAACAAAAACTGGTGTCCTTTCAAATAAAAAATAAGAAAAATAACATTTCAAAAAATGCTATTCTTCAGCCAAACAGTCTGTGCAACAGGGTACTACATGTTCAAGGAACAAATATTTTCGACATTTATGACAAAAGTACTAGGTCTTCCTATTTGTCTTCCATCCCCACTCAAAGCACCGGCCATTTCTTGAAGGACCAGCAGTCCCAGGTACATCGCCCAACTTTAAAATCTCTGATAGTCTTTGTTTCACAGACCGTGTTTTCTTTACTTACATACTTGGTGACACACGGTCTCACGCACCGGGTTAGTACCAAAATTACAAAACGTGTGCTCGCTAAGACTTTTCGCCGTAAGCTGATGATGGGGGATGTGTAATGCGGCAGCTACTCGAAACAACAGCAAAAATGGATGACGGTGGATAAAGTTATTCAAGTTTTTAATGACACCCGGTCTCACAGACACAAAGGACACCAATGGCGGGTTAAACAAGGGGAAGACGATATTTTTTCAAAAACTTAATGGGACTTCACCACCACACCACTGTAAATGTAGTTAAAGGCCTCCGTAAGCTTATTTAAAAATTTGCTGATGCGTACTTATAAAATTCATACGGGATCCATTCGTCGGGTTACATTTGTGGAGCACCGTCATTACTTTTTGTACTGAAAATGAACGGTCGAGTAGACCATTTGAGTTTGGCTTGCTGGAATACATAGCTATTGTTTGAAATGCTAGGCAAGCAACCTCGTGTTTATTGTGGTTTTCTTTCCAAAAGAGATACCATTTAGCAAACGAGCTAGTTTCCAAAAAGAACGACTGTCTCAAGTGGATGAAGAGCAGGATTCAGAGAATGCCTGCATCAGGTTATAGGAGTATTCTTTTTGATTCAGATTACAGGTATTTTGGAACGCCTTATTGCGATCAGCCTAATTGAAAGGGTTGTGACGCATGTGTTATACACGACACTAAGGTGTCTATCTCATGAGTTGAATTGAACACATCATCATTTTCTGCTTCAAGCTCAAGATGAAGCCTTATTTGATAAGCGTTCACGATTTTTTCCACTGCAGTGGCTGGAGTTACTCCAAATGTTCATGGGCGTTCGTTGCGTTCGTTGCGTTTCCTTTCAGACTGCATTTTACTAAAAGTGGTAAATGTTGAGAGTAAATTAATTCTTCCACTTTCAAATCATTCACACATTCGAACCATATTCCTCGAATAAGGCAATAGGCGTTACTATCTAAATGCAAGTCCAAAACTGACCTAAGTTTTCCAAATGAAGACGTGATGAAGTTTGACTCAGTCTGTAACAGCTTTGAATCTCCTACCATGATGGCGTTGCAGTCTCCGATGAGCATTATATTTTCCTGTCCTCTTTCCAAGAGGAAATCATATAAACTTGTAAAATCATTTCTCCACTTGTTACAATTGATGTAAGCCGGAACTATATAAATAAATTAGTTAAATTTTGTTACGAAGCTACTTCTTGCATCTTTGTTAAACGATTTTTTGATTCCAAATAAGCAACCTTCACTTGCTCTTCCAAAACCATGAGGCCTCGTAGCTGGAGTTCATTTCAAGACATATTCTTAGAAGAAAATCTCGTAAAGCTCTGTGTTGTGTTCGAGGTTTCAAATAATAAAAAAAATTTCGTTTTCTTTAATTTTATCAAAAAAACTTTTAAAAATAAACTTATTTCTTAACCCTGACACATTATATTCAATAATATTAAAATTTATATTTTTAGAACTAATTCTTGAAATATTTTTATTGTGGAAATGGCTGACGGCATTGTTGTTAAACATGATTTGGCAGCAGTCTTTCGTCAGTTGTTAGAACGATTGAAACATCATTCATCAGCTGCTGTAGACGTGCCATTCCACCTTCGCTGTCACATGTCAAAACTTTGTTTGGTGAAGAATAAAACCATTTTCCTTCGATTTCAATTCTTTCTCCTCGAATAAAAGTGCAGATATGCATTATAGTCTGTTTTGATAATAAAATTGCCTACAAAATTTCGCATTAAGGTCGCTTTCTTTTAAAGTGCAAAGTAAAGTATTTTTTTTGCTTCAACTCATCCTATCCGTCCTGGGCTTTTGTCGCATCTTATGCAAAACACCCTGTACATATATTTCCTCCATCTCTATTGAATTAAGTGAACTCGATAAAAATGTTAAAGATTGTGGGGTGGGTATAGTTCATAACAGTTCACCTTATCCCATCGCACATCATACCCAGTTAAACTCTACGTGAGACAAAACATTTTAGGTATATCCGACGTTATAGAGTTTAAATGTTCAACCATTTTTAAAGACTTTAAGGTGATGTGTGAATTGCTTCTAGCTTGATAACGTGTGTGTGTGTGAAATGGAATGCAATGCCATGCATTCAAGGGATTAAAAAAAAGCTTTTCAAGAGGCTGGCTAATGTTAATGAGTTTTTTGTTTCACATTGAACTTATGTACATAGTTATGTTCGGAAAGAGGTTGTGTTCATAAACGAACATAAAAGATAGTCCTGTATGCAGCTGTGTGTTATCTTAAATAAATAAAAGAAAAACATCAAATGAGATATACTTATAAAAGACGGTTAAGATTTGGCGAGTTGCACCACTGAGCTGCGAAACCAACAAGATGTTTTAATAAAATGGGATTCATAAAAACTTCACTAATTAAATTATCCAGACGGCAGCGGAGGAATTCCCTAGATGGAATCAACGGTGGCGTCTACAGCTCCAGTCAGGTTGAAGTACATACTTAGTGAGCACCTAAACTACTAAAACATATTTGGAGCTCAGGCCTATGTGGGGCGGTTTATCCGGCCCCACATCTTTGAAGTTATACAAAAATCTGGTCCTCCAGGTTGGGGGTCGTGCTGTCGGGGTGACTTCCCGGCCATGTAAAGCTATTTAGATGCGAAGCACCAACAAGCCTCGGATACGGACGGATTTACTGATGACGAACCAAGCAAACGAAAAACCGACAACGAACTTCGGATGTGTAGGTGGAATGTTAGGTCCCTTAATAGACCACGTGCAGCGGAACAATTAGCGGAAGCCCTAAACTGCTACAAAGCAGATATTACCGTTTTCCAAAAAATGCGATGGGATGGACTAGGTAGACGCAAATTAAAAGACTGCGATATCTACTACGTGGATGGTGGATGGGCGTTGTACTATTCGGGTAGGCTCTGATTGGTGCCCACTTGGCGGCGCCCAGATTGTAACGAAGCGTTTGGCTTCAATACATGCTGTTTATACCATACACAACCTCCAGCATCCACGGCCCACAATATACCATCCACTGTCCACCATCCATCATAATAGTGTACATTATCACGTGCCACAACCCATAAACCTAAGACACCAACCAGGCGAACAGCTGTTTCATCTGCAAGTTGTCGTGGGGAAAAACAGCCGTGAGGTGAGTCGACACCAACCTCTGCAGTGAGGTAAGTCGACACCAAACACTGCAGTGAGGTGAGCCCAACACCATTTCTGCACGGACGGAGATGTATAAAAGGGCGAGTACCGTCATAGGAAAACACAGTCCGCCGGCTAAAGTCAAAGCGCAAACATCTCTCCGATAGCAGTAAAGGGTAAGACAAAAAAATAATATTATTCACTTGGAATAATATTATAAATATATAGAGTCTTAGGTATTGTGCCACCAAGGGCAGAGACTAATACTTGGGATCCATAGGACATACTTCCTATTAACCAGCGCCTGACAGAGGGCCTTAGAGAAACCTGTCAACTTTTGAATTACTGCCAAGTACTTTTGCACTTGTGAACCGATTGCCGCCCGGGGCATAGATTAATACTTGGGAGCCAAACCAGCGCCTGACAGAGAGCCTTTAGAGAAACCTGTCAAATTTGAATTACTGCCAAGCACTTTTGTACTTGTGAGCCGATTGCCGCCAGGGGCATAGATTAATACTTGTGAGCCTAACCAGCGCCTGACAGAGGGCCTCAGAGAAACCTGTCAAACTTTGAATCGCCGCCAGTGGGCGCTAAACCTGTGAGCCCCCTAACCAGAACCCTTCGGGGATATATAAGTTTGTTTCTTTTTGCAGGAGGAAGACGCGGACCTCCCGTTTATCGTAGCCTGCGGGCGACCGACCGCCGATATTCCCGACCGCCGCCGCCACTGTTGCCGCCTCTTGTAATCCAGGGAAGCATTCCGACCAGGAGGACTGTTGCTAACACCGCCGAAGCTATACGAGAAGCAACCAACATACCGCCACTGCTGACGCTTAGAGAGCGTCTCAAACATATATATATATATCGAATCTATCAAAACGTAGGCCAACCATTGTAGTCATTTGTTTGTTACTATTTGTATTCAGAGAATTGGTGGAATAAAAAGTTGTTAAATTAAACAGAAGTTTAACGTGTCTTTCTTCTGGAAGAACCCTGGCGTGCCGTGAGCTTTTACCCCGGCTGGAAAAGCAAAGCACGTCACAATTTGGCGCCCGAGCAGGGACGATTAACAAGTCCACTCCGTTTTAAACTCTAAACACCCCTGAAGAAAAAGTAAACAGCAAATACGACAATGGCAGAATCCGAAAAAGGATTTGATGTTTTCGCCAGTATAGGCGCTATATATTTATTGAGTAAACCAGAGCTCATAGAACGAATGCAGCAGCAAGGGCTAGACACCGAAGGGTCCATGGCTACATTGCGAACCCGCTTTAGTGCCCACATCAAAGGAGCCAGGTTAAGAAAATCCATGCAAGGACTATGCGAAGATTTGGAGAGAACCGGAATCGAGCGGGAATATAAAGAGTTGCCCGTACACACCGCCAGACCGAATACCGAAACGGAAGAGACGCCGAAGTCACCAGTTTGCACCGAAATATATTTCCAGGTACCGCCTTACACATCCCCGGCCCTGACCGCCAGGGAGAATGATACGAACGCTCGCCAGGACAACGCCACTTCTTCACGCTATGTGGAAAGCTCTGACCAACAGAGTTTTGAAAGACCATTTGGCAGGTTCAAGCTCAGCTACGAGGCTGAGGTGATGAACACCATAAGGAAGCGCGGTAGAGTTCTTGGAACGGGTAGAGGAATTGGTCGAGTGCTACCATATTCGCCCCAGCGACATGGTGAAGGACCTGCCAGAAATTTTGAGAGGTACCGCCCTGGAGTGGTTCCGAATTAACCGGGAGCGATTGAAAGAATGGAGCCAGTTTCGGTCCGCATTTCTCCAGCACTTCTTACCCGCTCGCTACGTTTGCAAGCTGGAAGACGAGATTATGCGTAGAAAGCAAGGCCCCCGTGAGAAGGGCAAAGAATTTATACAAACCACGCAGTACCTCATACACCGACACCCTACCATGAATATAGCTGACAACGTAGACCGAATTTACGACAGTCTACGTCCGGAGTACCATCTCTACATAAGAAGGCGCGACTTCGAAACACTCGACGAATTAATGAAGTTGGTGGAAGAATACGAGTACATTCAAAGCGAAGACCGATCTCGCCAATGTACACTCCGCACCCTACCTGCCAACAACCGTGTCCCGCCCGCACGGCAACAGTCTAGCAACCGACCACCACCAGCCGCACCGAACCCTTTCAACCGGCCAGACCGCAGTTACCAAGCGCCGCCTGCTAGTTCCTATGACCGGAACACCCACTGTTGGAACTGTAAGCAGCGCGGTCACACCAAAAACAACTGCCGCCGCCCCTTCCATCTTTTCTGCTCTTATTGCGGAGAAGACGGCCGGTTGACAGACGACTGCGCCTGTCACCCACATCGAGCAACAATCATGAACGGCCGAACGAACGCCATGAAACGAATTTCGCGTGACAGCATTCCAAGCGGCTCAGCAACACCGATCGTGCACGCACCAGCGATAGCACCAACGGAGGAGGTAGACTCTGAATTATCGAAAGTACGCACCGTAGAGGCAGCCGAAGCCACCAGTCCGCCCGCCAATCAACCTGAATCGTACAGAGTACGAGTATTTAATACCATGAAATCAATCTAACTAATACATTGTAATGTCCCTTAATATAAGAGTAAATGTAATAAGAAGAGAGAGCAACTTGGGTAGAAGTAGTTAGTTGTAAAACAGAGCGCTTGGCTAGCGGACGTGTCACAATAAATTGGGTTTTTTGCCATGATGGCTTTTTCCCAAAGAAAAAATATCTTGTGTTTTATTTTAGCAAGTCAACTGTCGGTTTATTAATTTTCCTTACAATTTAACACACGTATTATACATTTTGGTCCGAATCGAGCCGGATAGTGAGCCAGTGGCCCGAGTGCCTAGTATATACTTGCATATATATAAACTATAAACTGAAAGTGCGAAAGTGTAAAGTGCGAGGAAATGAAATATTCAAATATATATTGAATGTATAAAACATAAGCCGAAAGACGCGAGTGCATACAGTGAATACAAATACATACATATGCAAGATAATAAACCGAAAGTGCTGTGCGAGGGCACAATAACTACACAAAAACCATAAACGAAAAGTCCAAAGTGCAAAGGGAGACAGTGGCAAAACATACATACGCACATATGTATATAGAACGACAGCTAGCATACGAAAGGTACCAGGGTAAGAAATTTACAAAATAAAAATTCTCTCTACAGCAAATAAATACGAAATACAAACGACGACGCATCGAAAGGGAAATGCAAGAGCACACAAAGTGTGCTAAAAATAGCCAGCCAGAAGACCTGTGTGAACTTGGCACCCGAGTCTCGAAAAAATTACTTTTTTTTTTGTTTCTGGTAGGTTTTGGATTGTAGTAGATTGTAGTGAAAAAATTTTTGTTTGTAGTAAAGTAGAAGTCAGAAAAAATTTCGGTCAAAAAAAACTTCAGCACCCCAAATGCGAAAATTCAAAATTTTTTAATTGAATTTGGAAGAAAAGGGTTTGTAGAGGTTTGTAGTGAATTTTTTTTTTTTTTTGTAGTAGAAGAAATATTTTTTTTTTGGTAAAAAAAAAATTTTTTTTTCCCCATACCAATTTTTTTTGTTGCTGGCTATTGGACTACTACAAACAATGTAAACCCCTTAAAATCACTGAAATATGTTCCTAGAGGTTTGTAGTACAAACATTTTCGTTTGTAGTAGAACCAAAAAATAGTTACAGCTCATTAATTAGACCATATCATTCATATGCAACTTTTTTCAAAATGTTCACTCTTTCGCTGGCTATTCGACTACTACAAACGATTAAACCACTTAAAATCACTTAAATATGTTCTTAGAGGTTTGTAGTACAAACATTTTCGTTTGTAGTAGAACCAAAAAATAGTTACAGCTCATTAATTAGACCATATCATTCATATGCAACTTTTTTCAAAATGTTCACTCTTTCGCTGGCTATTCGACTACTACAAACGATTAAACCACTTAAAATCACTTAAATATGTTCCTAGAGGTTTGTAGTACAAACATTTTCGTTTGTAGTAGAACCAAAAAATAGTTACAGCTCATTAATTAGACCATATCATTCTGTGACGTGTTTTTAATTTCCCAGCCGAGGTGATACTCAGGGCGGGCCAAGGTTATAGTGAAGAAAACACGAAACTTCACAAAGATCAAGAAACTCTCTCTTTATTACGAACTTAAAGTATTCAAATATTATAATTAACAAAATCGGTATAAAAAGTACGGCTGGTATTGTATCGGCTGCTGTCTTGTAGCTTGGTACGCCCTCAGGCGGATTTTAACAGCTGATGTCCCCTCTGGTCAGGTCCGTCAGTCCTGGACTGATTGCGATCGGAAAACTCCTTTATTCGTATTATCTAGGGAAATAAAAGGATTAATAACTATTGATACAGGTGGTTGCTGCCTTAACGGCACTATCCCTCGCGGCGCATTCACCCTATAGGTAGCCGCGGTAACTCGAAGCGCGTAGGCGTCAGAAGACCCTAGCAGGCAGAAACACGGGCGGTACGAGACCCCCGGTAGGCAGAAACACAAGCGGTACGAGACCCTTGGTAGGCAGAAACACAGGCGGTACTAGACCCCTGGTAGGCAGAAACACAAGCGGTACGAGACCCTTGGTAGGCAGAAACACAAGCGGTACGAGACCCTTGGTAGGCAGAAACACAAGCGGTACGAGACCCTTGGTAGGCAGAAACACGGGCGGTACGAGACCCCCGGTAGGCAGAAACACAGGCGGTACTAGACCCCTGGTAGGTAAGGCTCAACAGGCAATAGCTCTGGGGGATCACAGGCACTAGTCTCTGCCCCTGGTGGCACAATAATTAAGAAATTTAGTTTATAAAAAATATAATTCAGGAAACTTACTCAATACCACTTACTAGTTGTTCCTTCTTGGGAAGTGCACCTTTTGACCGGTGCCGGTGAACTGATTTTTCCTGTGCTGAGCTGCTCCTTTTATACTTGCAGCTCACCACGGAATCATATGGGAATCCATCCGAACAATGGGATATCCCCACTCCCATGTAATTTATATATTTCTTATGGTCGACGATACCTCACCATTATATTTGGCTATACGCCATAGCCATACCATACATTGTATTTATCGACTACCCATTATATTTGGCTATACGCCATAGCCATATCATTCACGATATCCACCATCGAGCTCTACTGATGGTTGTGTCGCACGCTGCTTGTGCGTGATATCCACCATCGAGCTTTACTGATGGTCGTTTCGCACACTGCTAGTGCATGGGGAGTTCTGTGTTTCTACCGTGTCTAATGTATCTTCTCCCTATTTATTTACTAAATGGGCGAGGTGAGCTTGCTACTGAGGTGGGAAAAGCTTTCCCCCTATTATTTGCCACGAAAATAGTTCCGGTTCGTGCATTAGGTAATCATGAAGATAGTTCCGGTTCGTACATTAGGTAATCATGAAAATAGTTCCGGTTCGTGCATTAGGTAATAACGAATATAATTCCGGTTCGTGCCTTGGGTAAGCGTGGTAATAGTTCCGGTATACGTGAGGCTATTCCTCTGGCCACTAGATGACGTATTGGGGAGATGGATTTAAAACATGTAACGACCTTTTATCTAATGCTTCGTTACATACCATCCCCCTTTTGGAAGACGAGGCCCTCCTCGTCTGCAACCTGGCCCTGCAAAGAATTAGTTGGCCGTCCGTTCGACTTCATTTAAACGGTACGCAAAACATTTTTTTTTTTTTTTATTATCATTTTTTTTTTCTTTTTTTTTCTTTTTTTTTTAACAAAACAAGAATTTATAAAGACATCAAAAAAAGTATCAAACTAAAAATTTTCTTCTCTTCTTTCCAAACATGAACTGTTAATTCAATAACAAAATAAATAAAAAATTAGCTCAGTAAAAAAAAATAACAAAATGGACTACCTTCTGGTAAAAAAAATGGTATATTTTTGTATATGTGGTGTTGTTGGTTCCTTTTTTTCCTATAGGGCTCAAACAAGACTTCCTTTATCTGCCCGGTCTGTCGGTGTGTCAGAATTGCCTTACCTCTGTTCACCACTCGGCATAACACTATGCCATTACGTCGTTTAAACACTAAGTTCTGGCGACGCCTTGCCGGGTTGTAGAGCGCGTGCTGGTGTATGATTATACCCCTAAATGGGTCGTGGTCCTTTCGTTCCTTAGGTGGGTTCTGGTTCTTCCTGACTTGTGGCTTTGACTGTGGCGGCGATGATTCCTTTTCCTTGAGTGTCGACATCATATTGGGCATGTCCTTTCCTCCAGTTGGGAGCAATTCGGGAAGAGGGAACTCCATAGCCACTGGTGTATGCATCCTTGATGTCTGGGGTTTGTTGGGTTTCGGTTTCGGCGGAAAGCTTATGGACTTCTCTTGCGGTTGGTTTCCCTTGGTTGGCTTCCCTTGGGTTTTCGGTATTACCGTCCCCTGTCCTACTTTTGTTGTTGTTACAGCAGGACGACTTGGACCTGCGGCAGGTAACGATGCTCGACGGGATGCTAGCTCGCGTTTTACTGATTGTGGTTGACTAACCGTGCTTGGTGTGGACGGTTCGGGTCGTCTTTTCTGCCCAGTACCCGTGTTGGAACCGGTGCTCCTTGGTGCAGCGACAGGAGCTCGCGATTGCCTTTGCTGGCCGCCCTTTGTAATTGCGGTGGAGATAGGTAACGGCGGGGCCGAAACGGTGGTAGCCGGTAGGTGTGGTAGCAGGATGGTGGTGCGAGCAGGAGCCCGTACTTTGTTTGGCCTAGTCGCCTGTCGTTTCCATGGTTGGGCTGCGTCCATGGCTTCCTCTTCGCTTTCAATTTTCTGCATTCGTGCACTTTGACTGTTGATCGTCGACTGAATTAAATTTACATGATCCTCTGTTAATATACTGTCTTCGTCGACCGATGCGAAACCGCGCAAATCCTTCACATGGGAGCGAGTGAGATTCCCTTTCCCGCTCACACTTCTTAACACAACGATGACTGGAGAGATAAAACGAATGACTTCAAATGGCCCTTCATAACGTGGCGCTAACTTTTCGGTGTAGTAGTTGATGGCAGAAGAGAGTACCCTGACTCTCTTGTATACCTGCTCACCAATACTGGGACGCCACGCTCTTCTCCTTAGGTTATAATGTCGTGTCTGTTTTTGTGCTGCCATTTGTAAATTGTTCCTTACCAGCTGGTAAAGCATTTTCATCCTCTCCTGTCTAACCGAGGGTGGTTCATCATTATCGGTAGTCGGTACATTTGGTTGATGCGGGGCGGTGAGTTCTCTACCGAAATTGAGAAAAGCAGGAGAGAAACCGGTTGATTCATGTTTACTTGTGTTGATTGCAAAAGTTAGCTCAGGTATATGGTCATCCCATGTGCGGTGGTTGCTCTGTAAGTATTGTGCTATCATTGTTTTAAGCACTCGATTGACACGTTCGGTCGGGTTCTCTTGCGGCGAATAAGGGGCGGTGAAACGTTGTTGTATTCCTATGTCGTATAGGAATTATGAGAGGACCGTGCTGGTAAATTGGCTGCCGTTGTCGGAGAGTAGAATGCGGGGAACTCCGAAACGTGTTATGATGCGCTCTCTTAGTGCTTTGACTACTGCCTGACTGGTCGCCGATCTCAATGGCACCGCCTCCACCCATTTAGTAAAGCGGTCTACCATTACCAACATCATGGTATGACCTTTCATGGAACGTGGAAGGGGACCAACGAAATCTACACATACGGTATCCCAAGGAGTGTTAGGTACATTTGTATGCATCAGCCCGCTAGGCTTCTGTTGCGGTGCCTTGTAGGCGAGACACACTGCGCATTTCTTAATATAGCGCGCAATATCGCGATACATTCCTGGCCAGTAGTACGTTTTCATAATACGATCTGCTGTTTTGGAGATGCCGAGATGCCCAGCCGTTGTAGCGTCGTGGTTTTCAAACATTATTTTTTCTCTGTCGGTGAATGGTATGCATAATTTCCAATCCTCCTCTTGACTTGAGAGTGGATGAGCGGGAAATTTACGGTATAATTTATTGTCGGTGATGCGGTATTCGGGATATTGCAAAGGGTTACATTCTATTTGCCTGGCGCGTCGCTCAGTCCAATCGTCGGTAACACTGCAGATGATTGACAGATCGCTTGGGTTAAATGGCAAGGGGTCTCTTGATAGAGCGTCGGCAACGACATTCATGGCGCCTTTGCGATATTTGATGTTGAAATCGTATTGCTGCAGCTCTATTGCCCATCGTGCCAGTCGGCCAGATGGATTATCAAGTGAGTGTAACCACTTCAAGGAATGATGATCGGTAACAACGGTGAAATGGTAACCCTCTAAATAAGGTCGCATTTTGCGTATGCCAAATAGAATGGCCAGGCACTCCTTTTCGGTCACGGAATATTTTTTCTCCAGGTCAGTGAGTGTGCGGCTGGCGTATGCTATCACCCTTTCTTGTTTATCGTTCTGTTGGGAAAGCACGACCCCCAGTCCGTATTGACTGGCGTCCGTTTGCAACGTAAAAGGCAAATCGAAATTCGGGCACATTAGGACAGGTGCTTCGGTTAAACGTTTCTCTAATTCCGAGAAAGCGTGTTCTTGTTCGGCTCCCCAGGCCCATTCTTGGCTCTTCTTGAGTAACTTGGTCAGGGGTGTTGCCACTTGAGAGAAATTCTTTATAAAACGGCGATACCAGGAAGTTATCCCCATCACTCGTCTTAGCTCCTTCACATTTCGGGGTGCGTTCAGATCTTGGACGGCGGCGATCTTATCGGGGTCGGTACTAATACCTTGTTCGCTCACTACATGCCCCAGGTATTTTAACTGGCTTTTGCAAAATTCGCACTTCTCGCGGTTGATACGTAGGTTCGCCGCTTGTAACTTGGCGAAAACCTCGCTCAGATGTCGTATGTGTTCTTCGAATGTGCCACTCACAACGATGATGTCATCCAGATAAGCAAATGCATACTCGTCCATGTCTGGGCCAATGATGCTGTCTAACATCCTCTGGAATGTGGCGGCAGCGGAGTTCAATCCGCATGGCATAACCTTCCACTGGTACAATCCCCGACCTGGTACAGTAAAGGCTGTATAAGCACGCGACTCGGGGTGTAAAGGTATTTGCCAGTAGCCTTGTTTGAGATCGATGGTCGATATGAAGTTGGCCCGTTTCAATTTATCTAAGATAGCCACGATCTGGGGCAGAGGGTACGCGTCCATGACGGTTATGCCGTTCAGCTGACGATAGTCGACACATACTCTCCACGAGCCGGTTTTTTTCTTTACAAGAACAATGGGTGAGCTGTACGGACTTTTGGACGGTTCTATCTTGTCGTCTTGGAGTAACTCATTGATTTCGTCATCAATCACCTTTTGCATCGCGGGGTTCTTAGGGTAATACCTCTGTTTAAACGGTTGGTCGGTCTTCAGCTTGATATAATGCACGGCGGTGTCCGTAACCTTCGGCAGAGATTCGAACTTCGGTAGTTCTCCGTCTAACAGTGCTTGTAACTTTTCTTCTTGTGAGCTGGTTAATGGTTTACCCCCCAGCGCACAGAGATGCTCTCGGTACTCATTCTCGGCTACTTGTGTTGCGTTCAGCGCTGGTAACCATGGTATTTCGGTGCCGCTCATGCTCATCCGGAAATCTGCTTCTCGCAAGATATCCACCCCTATCACCATTTCTTCGGTGAGTTGCTTCATGTATGTTACGGTCCCGTGAATAATACGCTCTTGGATAGTCAGGGCCAGCGGATAGTGTTCGTAGCTGACCACGACTTCGCCATTGGCGAGATGCGTACGGTGTGTGCGACGTTGGACGGGTGCGTTCAGGCGGCGTAGTAAACGTCGAGTACTCTCGTTGATAAAAGACTTTGTGGCCCCGGTATCCAATAACGCTTTAATGGCCTGTCCCCCCACTCGTATGGTTACGAAACATCTGGGGTCGGTATTCTCTCCTGTTATCTCGCCTTGTGATGGCAATGGGGTTGTCTCAACCAGCGCTATGGCCTGTACTGGTGCGTGTTCTGGTTGCTGTGGTTGGTTCCGCCGGCTCGACATGACGGCGGCTCTATTCGGATGACAGTCGCAGTCTTTTGTCAGCCGTCCGTCTTCTCCGCAGTACGAGCAAAAGAGACGGAACGGTCTGCGACAGTTGCTTTTACTGTGCCCTCGCTGTTTACAGTTCCATTAATGGGTCTCTCTGTCGTATTGACCGAAGTGCGGTGGCGGTAGCGGCGGATCAGGACGGTTGGGATTTGGTCGTGGCGGAGGCAACGCTCGGCTGTCGGGAAGCGGTCGATTGGAGGCAAATGGGTTATGTACGTTTCGAGGCGGCGCGGGACGTGGTGTCGGAGCAACATAGTGCTGTGCTTGGCGAGGAGTACGGTCTTCACCGCGTATGTATTCATACTCCTCTGTTAGTTTCATTAACTCGTCTAGCGTATTGAAGTCACGCCTCTTAATATATAATAGGTATTCAGGCCTCAAGCTATCGTATATTCGGTCGATACTATCTTCGATATGTATCCGCGGGTGACGATAAATCAGGTATTGGGTGGCTTGTATGAAATCTTTCGCTTTTTCGCGGGGCCCTTGCTTCTTCCTCATTATTTCTTCCTCTAACTTGCAGAGGTACCGCGCCGGTAAATAATGGTCTAGGAAAGCTGCGTGGAACTGAGTCCAGGTTTTTAGGCGCTCTTTGTTTATGCGGAATCACTCTAAAGCGGTACCGCGTAAGATTTCTGGCAAGGCTTTGATTATGTCGTCTGGTCGTATGTCGTAACAAGCGGTTAATTCCATTAGCCGGTCTAAGAATTCAACCGCGTTCCCCGATGAGTCAAACCTCAGTCCCCACTTGCGAACGTTATTCATTAACTCAGCCTCGTAGCTGAGTATGAATCTACCGGTCGGTCGGAAAGGTGGCCTAGTTGGCGCGGGTTCGATTGGGCGAGGTGCAACGACTTCATCGGAGATCACGACATTGGATGTTGCTGAGACTCTTGTCGTTTCGTCCTCCGCGGGTGAAGCGACAGGAGGTGGTACATAAGAGGGTACCTGAAAGGAGATCTCAGTATACATCGGCGACTTTGGTTCGGTTTCGTTTTCGGGCATTGGCACTTGTTTGTACTCCCTCTCAGTTACGGCTTTCTCCAAATCGGCACACAGATCCTGTGTGGATTTACGGAGCCTAGCC
The DNA here is from genome assembly GCA_949752695.1 of Melanostoma scalare. Taxonomy (NCBI): domain Eukaryota; kingdom Metazoa; phylum Arthropoda; class Insecta; order Diptera; family Syrphidae; genus Melanostoma; species Melanostoma scalare. The sequence continues at coordinate 120,107,673 of OX456986.1, read as the reverse complement.
TTCTTGATGTAACTGCTGAAACGGGCTCGTAGTGCAGACAAGGTGCCTTCTGTGTCCAGTCCTAGCTGACTCATACGCGTCACCAGCTCTGGCTTGCTGAGCAAGTATATTGCCCCTATGCTAGCGAACACGTCGAAGCTTTCTTCGGAGTCGGACATGTTTAAATTAGAAATTTTTTTGGTTTAGTTTATAGTTCGAAGAGAGTTTCTTTATCACGGAGTGGACCTTAATAGTCCCTGCTCGGGCGCCAAATTGTGACGTGTTTTTAATTTCCCAGCCGAGGTGATACTCAGGGCGGGCCAAGGTTATAGTGAAGAAAACACGAAACTTCACAAAGATCAAGAAACTCTCTCTTTATTACGAACTTAAAGTATTCAAATATTATAATTAACAAAATCGGTATAAAAAGTACGGCTGGTATTGTATCGGCTGCTGTCTTGTAGCTTGGTACGCCCTCAGGCGGATTTTAACAGCTGATGTCCCCACTGGTCAGGTCCGTCAGTCCTGGACTGATTGCGATCGGAAAACTCCTTTATTCGTATTATCTAGGGAAATAAAAGGATTAATAACTATTGATACAGGTGGTTGCTGCCTTAACGGCACTATCCCTCGCGGCGCATTCACCCTATAGGTAGCCGCGGTAACTCGAAGCGCGTAGGCGTCAGAAGACCCTAGCAGGCAGAAACACGGGCGGTACGAGACCCCCGGTAGGCAGAAACACAAGCGGTACGAGACCCTTGGTAGGCAGAAACACAGGCGGTACTAGACCCCTGGTAGGCAGAAACACAAGCGGTACGAGACCCTTGGTAGGCAGAAACACAAGCGGTACGAGACCCTTGGTAGGCAGAAACACAAGCGGTACGAGACCCTTGGTAGGCAGAAACACGGGCGGTACGAGACCCCCGGTAGGCAGAAACACAAGCGGCCGAAGCCCTTGGTAGGCAGAAACACGGGCGGTACGAGACCCCCGGTAGGCAGAAACACAAGCGGTACGAGACCCTTGGTAGGCAGAAACACAGGCGGTACTAGACCCCTGGTAGGCAGAAACACAAGCGGTACGAGACCCTTGGTAGGCAGAAACACAAGCGGTACGAGACCCTTGGTAGGCAGAAACACAAGCGGTACGAGACCCTTGGTAGGCAGAAACACGGGCGGTACGAGACCCCCGGTAGGCAGAAACACAAGCGGCCGAAGCCCTTGGTAGGCAGAAACACGGGCGGTACGAGACCCCCGGTAGGCAGAAACACAAGCGGCCGAAGCCCTTGGTAGGCAGAAACACGGGCGGTACGAGACCCCCGGTAGGCAGAAACACAAGCGGTACGAGACCCTTGGTAGGCAGAAACACAAGCGGTACGAGACCCTTGGTAGGCAGAAACACGGGCGGTACGAGACCCCCGGTAGGCAGAAACACAAGCGGTACGAGACCCTTGGTAGGCAGAAACACGGGCGGTACTAGACCCCCGGTAGGCAGAAACACAAGAGGTACGAGACCCTTGGTAGGCAGAAACACAAGCGGTACGAGACCCTTGGTAGGCAGAAACACAAGCGGTACGAGACCCTTGGTAGGCAGAAACACGGGCGGTACGAGACCCCCGGTAGGCAGAAACACAGGCGGTACTAGACCCCTGGTAGGTAAGGCTCAACAGGCAATAGCTCTGGGGGATCACAGGCACTAGTCTCTGCCCCTGGTGGCACAATACTTAAGAAATTTAGTTTATAAAAAATATAATTCAGGAAACTTACTCAATACCACTTACTAGTTGTTCCTTCTTGGGAAGTGCACCTTTTGACCGGTGCCGGTGAACTGATTTTTCCTGTGCTGAGCTGCTCCTTTTATACTTGCAGCTCACCACGGAATCATATGGGAATCCATCCGAACAATGGGATATCCCCCCTCCCATGTAATTTATATATTTCTTATGGTCGACGATACCTCACCATTATATTTGGCTATACGCCATAGCCATACCATACATTGTATTTATCGACTACCCATTATATTTGGCTATACGCCATAGCCATATCATTCACGATATCCACCATCGAGCTCTACTGATGGTTGTGACGCACGCTGCTTGTGCGTGATATCCACCATCGAGCTTTACTGATGGTCGTTTCGCACACTGCTTGTGCATGGGGAGTTCTGTGTTTCTACCGTGTCTAATGTATCTTCTCCCTATTTATTTACTAAATGGGCGAGGTGAGCTTGCTACTGAGGTGGGAAAAGCTTTCCCCCTATTATTTGCCACGAAAATAGTTCCGGTTCGTGCATTAGGTAATCATGAAGATAGTTCCGGTTCGTACATTAGGTAATCATGAAAATAGTTCCGGTTCGTGCATTAGGTAATAACGAATATAGTTCCGGTTCGTGCCTTGGGTAAGCGTGGTAATAGTTCCGGTATAAGTGAGGCTATTCCTCTGGCCACTAGATGACGTATTGGGGAGATGGATTTAAAACATGTAACGACCTTTTATCTAATGCTTCGTTACAATTCATATGCAACTTTTTTCAAAATGTTCACTCTTTCGCTGGCTATTCGACTACTACAAACGATTAAACCACTTAAAATCACTTAAATATGTTCCTAGAGGTTTGTAGTACAAACATTTTCGTTTGTAGTAGAACCAAAAAATAGTTACAGCTCATTAATTAGACCATATCATTCATATGCAACTTTTTTCAAAATGTTCACTCTTTCGCTGGCTATTCGACTACTACAAACGATTAAACCACTTAAATATGTTCCTAGAGGTTTGTAGTACAAACATTTTCGTTTGTAGTAGAACCAAAAAATAGTTACAGCTCATTAATTAGACCATATCATTCATATGCAACTTTTTTCAAAATGTTCACTCTTTCGCTGGCTATTCGACTACTACAAACGATTAAACCACTTAAAATCACTTAAATATGTTCCTAGAGGTTTGTAGTACAAACATTTTCGTTTGTAGTAGAACCAAAAAATAGTTACAGCTCATTAATTAGACCATATCATTCATATGCAACTTTTTTCAAAATGTTCACTCTTTCGCTGGCTATTCGACTACTACAAACGATTAAACCACTTAAAATCACTTAAATATGTTCCTAGAGGTTTGTAGTACAAACATTTTCGTTTGTAGTAGAACCAAAAAATAGTTACAGCTCATTAATTAGACCATATCATTCATATGCAACTTTTTTCAAAATGTTCACTCTTTCGCTGGCTATTCGACTACTACAAACGATTAAACCACTTAAAATCACTTAAATATGTTCCTAGAGGTTTGTAGTACAAACATTTTCGTTTGTAGTAGAACCAAAAAATAGTTACAGCTCATTAATTAGACCATATCATTCATATGCAACTTTTTTCAAAATGTTCACTCTTTCGCTGGCTATTCGACTACTACAAACGATTAAACCACTTAAAATCACTTAAATATGTTCCTAGAGGTTTGTAGTACAAACATTTTCGTTTGTAGTAGAACCAAAAAATAGTTACAGCTCATTAATTAGACCATATCATTCATATGCAACTTTTTTCAAAATGTTCACTCTTTCGCTGGCTATTCGACTACTACAAACGATTAAACCACTTAAAATCACTTAAATATGTTCCTAGAGGTTTGTAGTACAAACATTTTCGTTTGTAGTAGAACCAAAAAATAGTTACAGCTCATTAATTAGACCATATCATTCATATGCAACTTTTTTCAAATTGTTCACTCTTTCGCTGGCTATTCGACTACTACAAACGATTAAACCACTTAAAATCACTTAAATATGTTCCTAGAGGTTTGTAGTACAAACATTTTCGTTTGTAGTAGAACCAAAAAATAGTTACAGCTCATTAATTAGACCATATCATTCATATGCAACTTTTTTCAAAATGTTCACTCTTTCGCTGGCTATTCGACTACTACAAACGATTAAACCGCTTAAAATCACTTAAATATGTTCCTAGAGGTTTGTAGTACAAACATTTTCGTTTGTAGTAGAACCAAAAAATAGTTACAGCTCATTAATTAGACCATATCATTCATATGCAACTTTTTTCAAAATGTTCACTCTTTCGCTGGCTATTCGACTACTACAAACGATTAAACCACTTAAAATCACTTAAATATGTTCCTAGAGGTTTGTAGTACAAACATTTTCGTTTGTAGTAGAACCAAAAAATAGTTACAGCTCATTAATAACACGTCGAAGCTTTCTTCGGAGTCGGACATGTTTAAATTAGAAATTTTTTTGGTTTAGTTTATAGTTCGAAGAGAGTTTCTTTATCACGGAGTGGACCTTAATAGTCCCTGCTCGGGCGCCAAATTGTGACGTGTTTTTAATTTCCCAGCCGAGGTGATACTCAGGGCGGGCCAAGGTTATAGTGAAGAAAACACGAAACTTCACAAAGATCAAGAAACTCTCTCTTTATTACGAACTTAAAGTATTCAAATATTATAATTAACAAAATCGGTATAAAAAGTACGGCTGGTATTGTATCGGCTGCTGTCTTGTAGCTTGGTACGCCCTCAGGCGGATTTTAACAGCTGATGTCCCCACTGGTCAGGTCCGTCAGTCCTGGACTGATTGCGATCGGAAAACTCCTTTATTCGTATTATCTAGGGAAATAAAAGGATTAATAACTATTGATACAGGTGGTTGCTGCCTTAACGGCACTATCCCTCGCGGCGCATTCACCCTATAGGTAGCCGCGGTAACTCGAAGCGCGTAGGCGTCAGAAGACCCTAGCAGGCAGAAACACGGGCGGTACGAGACCCCCGGTAGGCAGAAACACAAGCGGTACGAGACCCTTGGTAGGCAGAAACACAGGCGGTACTAGACCCCTGGTAGGCAGAAACACAAGCGGTACGAGACCCTTGGTAGGCAGAAACACAAGCGGTACGAGACCCTTGGTAGGCAGAAACACAAGCGGTACGAGACCCTTGGTAGGCAGAAACACGGGCGGTACGAGACCCCCGGTAGGCAGAAACACAAGCGGCCGAAGCCCTTGGTAGGCAGAAACACGGGCGGTACGAGACCCCCGGTAGGCAGAAACACAAGCGACCGAAGCCCTTGGTAGGCAGAAACACGGGCGGTACGAGACCCCCGGTAGGCAGAAACACAAGCGGTACGAGACCCTTGGTAGGCAGAAACACAAGCGGTACGAGACCCTTGGTAGGCAGAAACACGGGCGGTACGAGACCCCCGGTAGGCAGAAACACAAGCGGTACGAGACCCTTGGTAGGCAGAAACACGGGCGGTACTAGACCCCCGGTAGGCAGAAACACAAGCGGTACGAGACCCTTGGTAGGCAGAAACACAAGCGGTACGAGACCCTTGGTAGGCAGAAACACAAGCGGTACGAGACCCTTGGTAGGCAGAAACACGGGCGGTACGAGACCCCCGGTAGGCAGAAACACAGGCGGTACTAGACCCCTGGTAGGTAAGGCTCAACAGGCAATAGCTCTGGGGGATCACAGGCACTAGTCTCTGCCCCTGGTGGCACAATACTTAAGAAATTTAGTTTATAAAAAATATAATTCAGGAAACTTACTCAATACCACTTACTAGTTGTTCCTTCTTGGGAAGTGCACCTTTTGACCGGTGCCGGTGAACTGATTTTTCCTGTGCTGAGCTGCTCCTTTTATACTTGCAGCTCACCACGGAATCATATGGGAATCCATCCGAACAATGGGATATCCCCCCTCCCATGTAATTTATATATTTCTTATGGTCGACGATACCTCACCATTATATTTGGCTATACGCCATAGCCATACCATACATTGTATTTATCGACTACCCATTATATTTGGCTATACGCCATAGCCATATCATTCACGATATCCACCATCGAGCTCTACTGATGGTTGTGACGCACGCTGCTTGTGCGTGATATCCACCATCGAGCTTTACTGATGGTCGTTTCGCACACTGCTTGTGCATGGGGAGTTCTGTGTTTCTACCGTGTCTAATGTATCTTCTCCCTATTTATTTACTAAATGGGCGAGGTGAGCTTGCTACTGAGGTGGGAAAAGCTTTCCCCCTATTATTTGCCACGAAAATAGTTCCGGTTCGTGCATTAGGTAATCATGAAGATAGTTCCGGTTCGTACATTAGGTAATCATGAAAATAGTTCCGGTTCGTGCATTAGGTAATAACGAATATAGTTCCGGTTCGTGCCTTGGGTAAGCGTGGTAATAGTTCCGGTATAAGTGAGGCTATTCCTCTGGCCACTAGATGACGTATTGGGGAGATGGATTTAAAACATGTAACGACCTTTTATCTAATGCTTCGTTACAATTCATATGCAACTTTTTTCAAAATGTTCACTCTTTCGCTGGCTATTCGACTACTACAAACGATTAAACCACTTAAAATCACTTAAATATGTTCCTAGAGGTTTGTAGTACAAACATTTTCGTTTGTAGTAGAACCAAAAAATAGTTACAGCTCATTAATTAGACCATATCATTCATATGCAACTTTTTTCAAAATGTTCACTCTTTCGCTGGCTATTCGACTACTACAAACGATTAAACCACTTAAAATCACTTAAATATGTTCCTAGAGGTTTGTAGTACAAACATTTTCGTTTGTAGTAGAACCAAAAAATAGTTACAGCTCATTAATTAGACCATATCATTCATATGCAACTTTTTTCAAAATGTTCACTCTTTCGCTGGCTATTCGACTACTACAAACGATTAAACCACTTAAAATCACTTAAATATGTTCCTAGAGGTTTGTAGTACAAACACTTTCGTTTGTTGTAGAACCAAAAAATAGTTACAGCTCATTAATTAGACCATATCATTCATATGTAACTTTTTTCAAAATGTTCACTCTTTCGCTGGCTATTCGACTACTACAAACGATTAAACCACTTAAAATCACTTAAATATGTTCCTAGAGGTTTGTAGTACAAACATTTTCGTTTGTAGTAGAACCAAAAAATAGTTACAGCTCATTAATTAGACCATATCATTCATATGCAACTTTTTTCAAAATGTTCACTCTTTCGCTGGCTATTCGACTACTACAAACGATTAAACCACTTAAAATCACTTAAATATGTTCCTAGAGGTTTGTAGTACAAACATTTTCGTTTGTAGTAGAACCAAAAAATAGTTACAGCTCATTAATTAGACCATATCATTCATATGCAACTTTTTTCAAAATGTTCACTCTTTCGCTGGCTATTCGACTACTACAAACGATTAAACCACTTAAAATCACTTAAATATGTTCCTAGAGGTTTGTAGTACAAACATTTTCGTTTGTAGTAGAACCAAAAAATAGTTACAGCTCATTAATTAGACCATATCATTCATATGCAACTTTTTTCAAAATGTTCACTCTTTCGCTGGCTATTCGACTACTACAAACGATTAAACCACTTAAAATCACTTAAATATGTTCCTAGAGGTTTGTAGTACAAACATTTTCGTTTGTAGTAGAACCAAAAAATAGTTACAGCTCATTAATTAGACCATATCATTCATATGCAACTTTTTTCAAAATGTTCACTCTTTCGCTGGCTATTCGACTACTACAAACGATTAAACCACTTAAAATCACTTAAATATGTTCCTAGAGGTTTGTAGTACAAACATTTTCGTTTGTAGTAGAACCAAAAAATAGTTACAGCTCATTAATTAGACCATATCATTCATATGCAACTTTTTTCAAAATGTTCACTCTTTCGCTGGCTATTCGACTACTACAAACGATTAAACCACTTAAAATCACTTAAATATGTTCCTAGAGGTTTGTAGTACAAACATTTTCGTTTGTAGTAGAACCAAAAAATAGTTACAGCTCATTAATTAGACCATATCATTCATATGCAACTTTTTTCAAAATGTTCACTCTTTCGCTGGCTATTCGACTACTACAAACGATTAAACCACTTAAAATCACTTAAATATGTTCCTAGAGGTTTGTAGTACAAACATTTTCGTTTGTAGTAGAACCAAAAAATAGTTACAGCTCATTAATTAGACCATATCATTCATATGCAACTTTTTTCAAAATGTTCACTCTTTCGCTGGCTATTCGACTACTACAAACGATTAAACCACTTAAAATCACTTAAATATGTTCCTAGAGGTTTGTAGTACAAACATTTTCGTTTGTAGTAGAACCAAAAAATAGTTACAGCTCATTAATTAGACCATATCATTCATATGCAACTTTTTTCAAAATGTTCACTCTTTCGCTGGCTATTCGACTACTACAAACGATTAAACCACTTAAAATCACTTAAATATGTTCCTAGAGGTTTGGAGTACAAACATTTTCGTTTGTAGTAGAACCAAAAAATAGTTACAGCTCATTAATTAGACCATATCATTCATATGCAACTTTTTTCAAAATGTTCACTCTTTCGCTGGCTATTCGACTACTACAAACGATTAAACCACTTAAAATCACTTAAATATGTTCCTAGAGGTTTCTAGTACAAACATTTTCGTTTGTAGTAGAACCAAAAAATAGTTACAGCTCATTAATTAGACCATATCATTCATATGCAACTTTTTTCAAAATGTTCACTCTTTCGCTGGATATTCGACTACTACAAACGATTAAACCACTTAAAATCACTTAAATATGTTCCTAGAGGTTTGTAGTTCAAACATTTTCGTTTGTAGTAGAACCAAAAAATAGTTACAGCTCATTAATTAGACCATATCATTCATTTGCAACTTTTTTCAAAATGCTCACTCTTTCGCTGGCTATTCGACTACTACAAACGATTAAACCACTTAAAATCACTTAAATATGTTCCTAGAGGTTTGTAGTACAAACATTTTCGTTTGTAGTAGAACCAAAAAATAGTTACAGCTCATTAATTAGACCATATCATTCATATGCAACTTTTTTCAAAATGTTCACTCTTTCGCTGGCTATTCGACTACTACAAACGATTAAACCACTTAAAATCACTTAAATATGTTCCTAGAGGTTTGTAGTACAAACATTTTCGTTTGTAGTAGAACCAAAAAATAGTTACAGCTCATTAATTAGACCATATCATTCATATGCAACTTTTTTCAAAATGTTCACTCTTTCGCTGGCTATTCGACTACTACAAACGATTAAACCACTTAAAATCACTTAAATATGTTCCTAGAGGTTTGTAGTACAAACATTTTCGTTTGTAGTAGAACCAAAAAATAGTTACAGCTCATTAATTAGACCATATCATTCATATGCAACTTTTTTCAAAATGTTCACTCTTTCGCTGGCTATTCGACTACTACAAACGATTAAACCACTTAAAATCACTTAAATATGTTCCTAGAGGTTTGTAGTACAAACATTTTCGTTTGTAGTAGAACCAAAAAATAGTTACAGCTCATTAATTAGACCATATCATTCATATGCAACTTTTTTCAAAATGTTCACTCTTTCGCTGGCTATTCGACTACTACAAACGATTAAACCACTTAAAATCACTTAAATATGTTCCTAGAGGTTTGTAGTACAAACATTTTCGTTTGTAGTAGAACCAAAAAATAGTTACAGCTCATTAATTAGACCATATCATTCATATGCAACTTTTTTCAAAATGTTCACTCTTTCGCTGGCTATTCGACTACTACAAACGATTAAACCACTTAAAATCACTTAAATATGTTCCTAGAGGTTTGTAGTACAAACATTTTCGTTTGTAGTAGAACCAAAAAATAGTTACAGCTCATTAATTAGACCATATCATTCATATGCAACTTTTTTCAAAATGTTCACTCTTTCGCTGGCTATTCGACTACTACAAACGATTAAACCACTTAAAATCACTTAAATATGTTCCTAGAGGTTTGTAGTACAAACACTTTCGTTTGTTGTAGAACCAAAAAATAGTTACAGCTCATTAATTAGACCATATCATTCATATGTAACTTTTTTCAAAATGTTCACTCTTTCGCTGGCTATTCGACTACTACAAACGATTAAACCACTTAAAATCACTTAAATATGTTCCTAGAGGTTTGTAGTACAAACATTTTCGTTTGTAGTAGAACCAAAAAATAGTTACAGCTCATTAATTAGACCATATCATTCATATGCAACTTTTTTCAAAATGTTCACTCTTTCGCTGGCTATTCGACTACTACAAACGATTAAACCACTTAAAATCACTTAAATATGTTCCTAGAGGTTTGTAGTACAAACATTTTCGTTTGTAGTAGAACCAAAAAATAGTTACAGCTCATTAATTAGACCATATCATTCATATGCAACTTTTTTCAAAATGTTCACTCTTTCGCTGGCTATTCGACTACTACAAACGATTAAACCACTTAAAATCACTTAAATATGTTCCTAGAGGTTTGTAGTACAAACATTTTCGTTTGTAGTAGAACCAAAAAATAGTTACAGCTCATTAATTAGACCATATCATTCATATGCAACTTTTTTCAAAATGTTCACTCTTTCGCTGGCTATTCGACTACTACAAACGATTAAACCACTTAAAATCACTTAAATATGTTCCTAGAGGTTTGTAGTACAAACATTTTCGTTTGTAGTAGAACCAAAAAATAGTTACAGCTCATTAATTAGACCATATCATTCATATGCAACTTTTTTCAAAATGTTCACTCTTTCGCTGGCTATTCGACTACTACAAACGATTAAACCACTTAAAATCACTTAAATATGTTCCTAGAGGTTTGTAGTACAAACATTTTCGTTTGTAGTAGAACCAAAAAATAGTTACAGCTCATTAATTAGACCATATCATTCATATGCAACTTTTTTCAAAATGTTCACTCTTTCGCTGGCTATTCGACTACTACAAACGATTAAACCACTTAAAATCACTTAAATATGTTCCTAGAGGTTTGTAGTACAAACATTTTCGTTTGTAGTAGAACCAAAAAATAGTTACAGCTCATTAATTAGACCATATCATTCATATGCAACTTTTTTCAAAATGTTCACTCTTTCGCTGGCTATTCGACTACTACAAACGATTAAACCACTTAAAATCACTTAAATATGTTCCTAGAGGTTTGTAGTACAAACATTTTCGTTTGTAGTAGAACCAAAAAATAGTTACAGCTCATTAATTAGACCATATCATTCATATGCAACTTTTTTCAAAATGTTCACTCTTTCGCTGGCTATTCGACTACTACAAACGATTAAACCACTTAAAATCACTTAAATATGTTCCTAGAGGTTTGTAGTACAAACATTTTCGTTTGTAGTAGAACCAAAAAATAGTTACAGCTCATTAATTAGACCATATCATTCATATGCAACTTTTTTCAAAATGTTCACTCTTTCGCTGGCTATTCGACTACTACAAACGATTAAACCACTTAAAATCACTTAAATATGTTCCTAGAGGTTTGGAGTACAAACATTTTCGTTTGTAGTAGAACCAAAAAATAGTTACAGCTCATTAATTAGACCATATCATTCATATGCAACTTTTTTCAAAATGTTCACTCTTTCGCTGGCTATTCGACTACTACAAACGATTAAACCACTTAAAATCACTTAAATATGTTCCTAGAGGTTTCTAGTATAAACATTTTCGTTTGTAGTAGAACCAAAAAATAGTTACAGCTCATTAATTAGACCATATCATTCATATGCAACTTTTTTCAAAATGTTCACTCTTTCGCTGGATATTCGACTACTACAAACGATTAAACCACTTAAAATCACTTAAATATGTTCCTAGAGGTTTGTAGTTCAAACATTTTCGTTTGTAGTAGAACCAAAAAATAGTTACAGCTCATTAATTAGACCATATCATTCATTTGCAACTTTTTTCAAAATGCTCACTCTTTCGCTGGCTATTCGACTACTACAAACGATTAAACCACTTAAAATCACTTAAATATGTTCCTAGAGGTTTGTAGTACAAACATTTTCGTTTGTAGTAGAACCAAAAAATAGTTACAGCTCATTAATTAGACCATATCATTCATATGCAACTTTTTTCAAAATGTTCACTCTTTCGCTGGCTATTCGACTACTACAAACGATTAAACCACTTAAAATCACTTAAATATGTTCCTAGAGGTTTGTAGTACAAACATTTTCGTTTGTAGTAGAACCAAAAAATAGTTACAGCTCATTAATTAGACCATATCATTCATATGCAACTTTTTTCAAAATGTTCACTCTTTCGCTGGCTATTCGACTACTACAAACGATTAAACCACTTAAAATCACTTAAATATGTTCCTAGAGGTTTGTAGTACAAACATTTTCGTTTGTAGTAGAACCAAAAAATAGTTACAGCTCATTAATTAGACCATATCATTCATATGCAACTTTTTTCAAAATGTTCACTCTTTCGCTGGCTATTCGACTACTACAAACGATTAAACCACTTAAAATCACTTAAATATGTTCCTAGAGGTTTGTAGTACAAACATTTTCGTTTGTAGTAGAACCAAAAAATAGTTACAGCTCATTAATTAGACCATATCATTCATATGCAACTTTTTTCAAAATGTTCACTCTTTCGCTGGCTATTCGACTACTACAAACGATTAAACCACTTAAAATCACTTAAATATGTTCCTAGAGGTTTGTAGTACAAACATTTTCGTTTGTAGTAGAACCAAAAAATAGTTACAGCTCATTAATTAGACCATATCATTCATATGCAACTTTTTTCAAAATGTTCACTCTTTCGCTGGCTATTCGACTACTACAAACGATTAAACCACTTAAAATCACTTAAATATGTTCCTAGAGGTTTGTAGTACAAACATTTTCGTTTGTAGTAGAACCAAAAAATAGTTACAGCTCATTAATTAGACCATATCATTCATATGCAACTTTTTTCAAAATGTTCACTCTTTCGCTGGCTATTCGACTACTACAAACGATTAAACCACTTAAAATCACTTAAATATGTTCCTAGAGGTTTGTAGTACAAACATTTTCGTTTGTAGTAGAACCAAAAAATAGTTACAGCTCATTAATTAGACCATATCATTCATATGCAACTTTTTTCAAAATGTTCACTCTTTCGCTGGCTATTCGACTACTACAAACGATTAAACCACTTAAAATCACTTAAATATGTTCCTAGAGGTTTGTAGTACAAACATTTTCGTTTGTAGTAGAACCAAAAAATAGTTACAGCTCATTAATTAGACCATATCATTCATATGCAACTTTTTTCAAAATGTTCACTCTTTCGCTGGCTATTCGACTACTACAAACGATTAAACCACTTAAAATCACTTAAATATGTTCCCAGAGGTTTGTAGTACAAACATTTTCGTTTGTAGTAGAACCAAAAAATAGTTACAGCTCATTAATTAGACCATATCATTCATATGCAACTTTTTTCAAAATGTTCACTCTTTCGCTGGCTATTCGACTACTACAAACGATTTAACTACTTAAAATTACTTAAATATGTTCCTAGAGGTTTGTAGTACAAACATTTTCGTTTGTTGTAGAACCAAAAAATAGTTACAGCTCATTAATTAGACCATATCATTCATATGCAACTTTTTTCAAAATGTTCACTCTTTCGCTGGCTATTCGACTACTACAAACGATTAAACCACTTAAAATCACTTAAATATGTTCCTAGAGGTTTGTAGTACAAACATTTTCGTTTGTAGTAGAACCAAAAAATAGTTACAGCTCATTAATTAGACCATATCATTCATATGCAACTTTTTTCAAAATGTTCACTCTTTCGCTGGCTATTCGACTACTACAAACGATTAAACCACTTAAAATCACTTAAATATGTTCCTAGAGGTTTGTAGTACAAACATTTTCGTTTGTAGTAGAACCAAAAAATAGTTACAGCTCATTAATTAGACCATATCATTCATATGCAACTTTTTTCAAAATGTTCACTCTTTCGCTGGCTATTCGACTACTACAAACGATTAAACCACTTAAAATCACTTAAATATGTTCCTAGAGGTTTGTAGTACAAACATTTTCGTTTGTAGTAGAACCAAAAAATAGTTACAGCTCATTAATTAGACCATATCATTCATATGCAACTTTTTTCAAAATGTTCACTCTTTCGCTGGCTATTCGACTACTACAAACGATTAAACCACTTAAAATCACTTAAATATGTTCCTAGAGGTTTGTAGTACAAACATTTTCGTTTGTAGTAGAACCAAAAAATAGTTACAGCTCATTAATTAGACCATATCATTCATATGCAACTTTTTTCAAAATGTTCACTCTTTCGCTGGCTATTCGACTACTACAAACGATTAAACCACTTAAAATCACTTAAATATGTTCCTAGAGGTTTGTAGTACAAACATTTTCGTTTGTAGTAGAACCAAAAAATAGTTACAGCTCATTAATTAGACCATATCATTCATATGCAACTTTTTTCAAAATGTTCACTCTTTCGCTGGCTATTCGACTACTACAAACGATTAAACCACTTAAAATCACTTAAATATGTTCCTAGAGGTTTGTAGTACAAACATTTTCGTTTGTAGTAGAACCAAAAAATAGTTACAGCTCATTAATTAGACCATATCATTCATATGCAACTTTTTTCAAATTATTCACTCTTTCGCTGGCTATTCGACTACTACAAACGATTAAACCACTTAAAATCACTTAAATATGTTCCTAGAGGTTTGTAGTACAAACATTTTCGTTTGTAGTAGAACCAAAAAATAGTTACAGCTCATTAATTAGACCATATCATTCATATGCAACTTTTTTCAAAATGTTCACTCTTTCGCTGGCTATTCGACTACTACAAACGATTAAACCACTTAAAATCACTTAAATATGTTCCTAGAGGTTTGGAGTACAAACATTTTCGTTTGTAGTAGAACCAAAAAATAGTTACAGCTCATTAATTAGACCATATCATTCATATGCAACTTTTTTCAAAATGTTCACTCTTTCGCTGGCTATTCGACTACTACAAACGATTAAACCACTTAAAATCACTTAAATATGTTCCTAGAGGTTTGGAGTACAAACATTTTCGTTTGTAGTAGAACCAAAAAATAGTTACAGCTCATTAATTAGACCATATCATTCATATGCAACTTTTTTCAAAATGTTCACTCTTTCGCTGGCTATTCGACTACTACAAACGATTAAACCACTTAAAATCACTTAAATATGTTCCTAGAGGTTTGTAGTAAAAACATTTTCGTTTGTAGTAGAACCAAAAAATAGTTACAGCTCATTAATTAGACCATATCATTCATATGCAACTTTTTTCAAAATGTTCACTCTTTCGCTGGCTATTCGACTACTACAAACGATTAAACCACTTAAAATCACTTAAATATGTTCCTAGAGGTTTGTAGTACAAACATTTTCGTTTGTAGTAGAACCAAAAAATAGTTACAGCTCATTAATTAGACCATATCATTCATATGCAACTTTTTTCAAAATGTTCACTCTTTCGCTGGCTATTCGACTACTACAAACGATTAAACCACTTAAAATCACTTAAATATGTTCCTAGAGGTTTGTAGTACAAACATTTTCGTTTGTAGTA
Organism: Melanostoma scalare; assembly: GCA_949752695.1. Taxonomy (NCBI): domain Eukaryota; kingdom Metazoa; phylum Arthropoda; class Insecta; order Diptera; family Syrphidae; genus Melanostoma; species Melanostoma scalare. The sequence goes on along the minus strand of OX456986.1, from coordinate 120,092,197 downwards.
GAACCAAAAAATAGTTACAGCTCATTAATTAGACCATATCATTCATATGCAACTTTTTTCAAAATGTTCACTCTTTCGCTGGCTATTCGACTACTACAAACGATTAAACCACTTAAAATCACTTAAATATGTTCCTAGAGGTTTGTAGTACAAACATTTTCGTTTGTAGTAGAACCAAAAAATAGTTACAGCTCATTAATTAGACCATATCATTCATATGCAACTTTTTTCAAAATGTTCACTCTTTCGCTGGCTATTCGACTACTACAAACGATTAAACCACTTAAAATCACTTAAATATGTTCCTAGAGGTTTGTAGTACAAACATTTTCGTTTGTTGTAGAACCAAAAAATAGTTACAGCTCATTAATTAGACCATATCATTCATATGCAACTTTTTTCAAAATGTTCACTCTTTCGCTGGCTATTCGACTACTACAAACGATTAAACCACTTAAAATCACTTAAATATGTTCCTAGAGGTTTGTAGTACAAACATTTTCGTTTGTAGTAGAACCAAAAAATAGTTACAGCTCATTAATTAGACCATATCATTCATATGCAACTTTTTTCAAAATGTTCACTCTTTCGCTGGCTATTCGACTACTACAAACGATTAAACCACTTAAAATCACTTAAATATGTTCCTAGAGGTTTGTAGTACAAACATTTTCGTTTGTAGTAGAACCAAAAAATAGTTACAGCTCATTAATTAGACCATATCATTCATATGCAACTTTTTTCAAAATGTTCACTCTTTCGCTGGCTATTCGACTACTACAAACGATTAAACCACTTAAAATCACTTAAATATGTTCCTAGAGGTTTGTAGTACAAACATTTTCGTTTGTAGTAGAACCAAAAAATAGTTACAGCTCATTAATTAGACCATATCATTCATATGCAACTTTTTTCAAAATGTTCACTCTTTCGCTGGCTATTCGACTACTACAAACGATTAAACCACTTAAAATCACTTAAATATGTTCCTAGAGGTTTGTAGTACAAACATTTTCGTTTGTAGTAGAACCAAAAAATAGTTACAGCTCATTAATTAGACCATATCATTCATATGCAACTTTTTTCAAAATGTTCACTCTTTCGCTGGCTATTCGACTACTACAAACGATTAAACCACTTAAAATCACTTAAATATGTTCCTAGAGGTTTGTAGTACAAACATTTTCGTTTGTAGTAGAACCAAAAAATAGTTACAGCTCATTAATTAGACCATATCATTCATATGCAACTTTTTTCAAAATGTTCACTCTTTCGCTGGCTATTCGACTACTACAAACGATTAAACCACTTAAAATCACTTAAATATGTTCCTAGAGGTTTGTAGTACAAACATTTTCGTTTGTAGTAGAACCAAAAAATAGTTACAGCTCATTAATTAGACCATATCATTCATATGCAACTTTTTTCAAAATGTTCACTCTTTCGCTGGCTATTCGACTACTACAAACGATTAAACCACTTAAAATCACTTAAATATGTTCCTAGAGGTTTGTAGTACAAACATTTTCGTTTGTAGTAGAACCAAAAAATAGTTACAGCTCATTAATTAGACCATAATTAATACATAATTAGACATTAATTGCGCAATTTTTTTTTCGGTCGCTTTACTGCTTAGCGCCAACAACGCTTGTTTATTCACACTATTTCTATATAATATAATTTACTAAAACGAGAGATCTGGTTTTGAAAATATATGATGTCGAAGTTCGTAATTTCAATAATTGATTTATGAAGCTACACTATATTTGAACACATTTTCAAATTTAAACTGTGTATACTACGAAAAAACAGTTTCAAATATCAATATTTCTATCATAGGTTTATCCATTTTTGTACGTCTTGGCAAGCCATAAAACTGAAGAGCTTTATGTTCATTTGTTCCAATTTGTGGACAGAAATTTGTTTGAGTTTCGTCCATTTTCATTTATGACGGACTTTGAAGCTTAACTTCACACAGAAGTGAAATTCTGGCCCACAAAAAAGTGAAGCTAATTCCCACCTAAGGTGGGACATAACTTCACCCGAAAAAAGTGAAATTATAACCCACTAGAGGTGAAATTATGACCCATGTGAAGTTATGACCTGTGAAGTTATGCACCCGCACCACGAGCACAGGGCCTGCCAGTGGAACAGTGGGATATGTTTATAGTGTTGATGCTCCACGAAAGGTTAGACATAGATACGGCCAGGCAATGGGAGTTACATCGACAGTCAGAGACGCCAGCGGCAAAGGACATGCTTGAGTTCCTAGACCGGCAAGCGGCAGCGAGTGTTATAGTGGCGACAAATCAACGAGCAAGGGGAGCTGACAATAGTAGAGGTGACCGTCAAGAGGCATCCAGCAGTCGCTGCAGTCGATTCGAAAGCGAAAACAAGCGCGATGATGGCAAGGTGGCTGGGACAGCAGCTACGAGAGGGCAAGCAAGCGAGCATAATGTGCCGAGAAGAAGCGGACATTGGTGCGAGATGTGCGGCGAGGGACATCAGCTTTTCCGATGCGAGAGGTTCCTGATGTTAGGGCAAGCTGCTCGACTAAAATTAGTACTTTAAAAGAAGCTATGCGAGAATTGCCTAAAACAGGGGCACGAGCCAGCGGCATGCTACCAGGCATCTTGTCCTAGATGTCCACCAAGGACGATGCACAACAGTACATTGTGCCCAAATTGGAGGCCCAAACGAAACGAGACGGCAAGGGTGAATGCCACCGCATTCAAGAGGAGGAACCCATGACGGCTAGCGGCAAATCATGCAAAGCGGCAAAAATTTGAAAAGCAAGCGTCTTTTCTCTAGGGATGAATGTAGGAAAGGGTAGGACAAGTGTGTTATTGCCTACAGTTGCTATTAGGTTAGAGAACTGTGGTAGGTTGATAGGGCCAATTAGGGAATTATTAGATTCAGGGGCTCAGCCGAATCTGATACCCGAGAAAATTGTACAGGCACACAAGATTCCTGTCAAGCAAGTATCACGTAAAATTGTTGGTATAGAGGGTAAGGGTATGCAGCTACGAAAGCAGGTCCGAATTAGGATAACTCCCTGGTTTGAATCCAATTATTTTATTGAAGAGGATTTCTGGGTTCTGCCAAAGGATATAGAGTGGTCATTAGTGACACCACAGGCTAGCGTATCAATCAAAGAAATTGTTAGGCAACCTCTAGCGGATCCTGCCTATTGGAAAAGCGAGCAAGTGGATATAATATTAGGGATAAGCGTGTTTGCAAAGATGATGGTGAATGCAACATCACGATGCATAAGCACTATTGCTATGATAGAGACAGCTTTTGGTACAGTGGTATTTGGAACCTCTTCCAGGCTAGAGCGTGATCAGGTAGATGAGGTACCAGCATTAAAATGTGCAGAGCTGGATAAGTTGGATGGTCTAGTACGGCAGATGTGGCAGATGGACCAAATAGAATCGAGTAGGGTGCGAACTGCAGAAGAAGAAGCGGTCGAAGAAATCTTCGTTAAGACAGCCAGAAGGGATAATGATGGACGATTTGTGGTCAATATTCCCATCAAGGATAGTGTGAAGAGTATAGGATGTTCTAAGGCGATAGCGCTAAGAAGATTTCTTTATCTTGAAAGAAGATTGACTAGAGAGCCAGCGATAAGGAGTCAATACGTTGAATTTATGCGAGAATATGAAGAGCTAGGGCATATGAAAAGGATCGACAGTTCTATAGGAGAAAACAGCATGGTATATTACATACCGCATCATTGCGTAACAAAGAAGTTCAGGGTAGTGTTTGACTGTAGTTGTCGGACTGATGAGGGGATATCGCTGAATGAAGTGCAGCAGCTAGGAGAAAAGTTACAACGAGACCTGTTTGAGATAGTTATGCAATTTAGACGGCACAAGATAGCGTTTAGTGCCGACATCAAAATGATGTTCAGGCAAGTGCGAATAGCGCCCCATCAATGGGATTTGCAAAGAATCTTCTGGAGGGAATCGCCACGAGAGAAGCTACAAGAGTATTGGCTGACGGTCGTTACATATGGCATGACATCATCGGCATATAATGCGGTTCGGTCGCTAATACAATGTGCAAGGGATGCAAGTGAAACGTTCCCTGAAGTAGAGAAAGTAGTCTTGAACGACTTCTACATGGATGACTGTGTATCTGGATGCGATAGTGAGAAGGAAGCGATAGCATTAGCAAGGGACCTGGATAAGGTATTAAAGACAGCTGGTTTTGAATTGAGGAAATGGAAGTCAAACAGCAAGTGGTTGACAAGTCAATTGGATAGTGAAAGGGACCAGTTGATGGTCTTTGACAAAAGTGAGCAAGCAAAGGTTTTAGGACTGCAATGGTTAGTAGAAGAAGATCAATTCACATTTGTAGTCAAGACGCCAGAGGTGATAGGAAAGTTGACAAAGCGGAGTTTACTAAGTTGTATGGCACAACTGTATGATCCCAATGGTTATATCGCACCTGTGGTGATATTGGGGAAAATCTTGATACAAGATATATGGCGGACAGGGATTGCTTGGGATGATGAGGTAGCAAGGGAGATTGAAGATAAGTGGCGTATATTATGGAAGGGCATTAAAGCACTGGAAATGTTTAGAATCGACAGATGGATAGGGACATCACGAGGGTCACGGATGCAAGTGCATGGATTCTCGGATGCATCGACGACAGCGTATGGCGCAGTTATTTAATTGCGAGTTGAGCATCCTGGCGGAAGGGTAACAAGCAAGCTAATCGTAGCAAAGACTAGAGTGGCACCTTTAAAAACGATAACCATTCCGAGGTTAGAGTTAGCAGCAGCTGAGCTACTGGGGAGACTATTGATAGAACTTTGCAAGGCGATGGATTGGGAAAGGACAAACTATATTCTCTGGACAGACTCGATGGTGGTTTTGCATTGGTTGCGTAAAATACCTCGGGATATGAAGACGTATGTTGGAAATCGAGTGTCTTCCATACAAACTAATACGGATATCAAAGCGTGGCGTCATGTTGGGACTAGGGAGAACCCAGCAGATCTACTGAGCAGGGGGCTATATCCTGAAGAGCTAATGAGCAGTAAGCTATGGCAGCAAGGGCCATCGTGGTTAGCTTCAGATGAGAATAAGTGGCCAGTCAATCACATCGAGAATGAAGCGCCGCCAGCGGTAGAAGGTGAGATGAACGTGCGCATAGTGCTAGTCGTTACCCAGGGGTTAGGGATTTGGTCAGCGAAGGAGCGAGTGACGGTTCCCATAGAGGAATATGCGTGGAAATTGGAGAGGGCAATAAACATACTGGCATATGTTGTGAGATTTATAGAGCAGGCAAAGTACAAGGTAAAGGAAGGTAGAACACGTAAAAGGAGAGCCAACATGAAGAGGGAAATGAACATTTTTACAAGAACACCAACAGCCAGTGAGAGAGCTAGGGCCATGAAATACTTAATACATAGAGCACAGCAAGCGGCATATGGCAAGGACATGGCGCACCTGCGCAAGGATGGCCAGCTAACAGAACAAAGTAAGATAGAATCGCTTAGACCAGTGTTTGATAACGAAAACACGCTACGAGTAGGAGGAAGGCTTCATCACGCCGAGGGATGCTATGAAGCTAGACATCCAGCCATCATACCGCAAGGATTCAGGTTAGCATGGTTGCTCATAGATCATGCACATCGCATTACGAAGCATGGTGCAAGCCAGGTGATGATGCAGTACTTAAGGCAACAGTACTGGATTCCGAGATTGAGAAGTGAGTTGCGGAATTATATACACAAATGCATCGTTTGTGCTCGCTACAACTTTCGTTTAGAGCAACAGTTGATGGCAGAATTACCAGCTGACAGGGTGCGTGCAGGAAAACCGTTTCTTCACACAGGGGTTGATTATGCGGGGCCTTTTACCGTCAAGATCCTAGATAAGGATGGACGACGTCTCAGCTTCAGTAAAGCATGGGTAGCAGTATTCATATGCTTAAAGACGAGGGCAATACACATTGAAGTCATACGGGATTTAACGACAGTCTCATTTCTTGCGGGCTACGAAAGATTCATCAGTCGAAGAGGGTACTGCCAGCGAATCTATAGCGATAATGGCACGTCATTTGTTGGCGCAGCAAGAATCTTAAGGCAAGCGTTGAAGCGATGGCAAGAAGATGATCTTTTTAGCCAGCTGAGCGTCAAGGGTACTGAATGGACATTTATGGTGCCACCAGCACCGCACCAGGGCGGTATTTATGAAGCAGCGGTGAAGTCAATGAAATATCATCTGAAGCGTATAGTGGGACAGCGGACGCTAGAGTACGAGCAATTTGTGACATTATTAATCGAGATAGAGGGTATTTTAAATTCACGGCCGATTCATCCATTGAGCGATGATCCCACTGACATGCAAGCATTGACGCCAGGGCACTTCTTGATAGGGGAAGCTATAAACGGGCCGTTGCCTTTATCATTAGTAGAAGAGGGCAATTCGAGAGGTGTAAAGCTCTTTAACGAAAGGAAAGCGATAGTGGAGCATTTTTGGCAAAGGTGGAGAGAAGAATATCTTGTAACATTGCAAGAACGAAAGAAGTGGCGGAGGGAAAGGGAGCCTGTGCAAGTTGGCCAACTGGTCATAATTAAAAGTGAAAATTTCCCACCAGCACAATGGTTGATGGGTCGAATTAAGGAGTTAATCAAGAGCAAGGATGGAATAGTGCGATCAGTGGTCCTGCAAACTGAAACCGGCCAGCTCAAGAGACCAGTCCAGAAGATATGTATCTTACCTGTTGAACAACAGATATAGAGTAGGTAGGGGTTACTTAGGCAGGGTAAGGATAGGTAGGTGTCTCGGCAAGTTATCGAAAGGGCAAGGAGATGAATAGTTGGCGAGCGAGCGAAAGTGCTAATCATAATCGAAATCTGCTGGCAACGGCAATCTTATTTCTTTACAGAGTAACGAAAGAGCGGACAGTGAATCAAGGCTAGGTGACGATAGAAGTGAACCATGCGATGATAGATGATAGCGATGTGTTGAGGGACGTCTAACGAGGATAGCTGCCAACAACATCAGTACATGCTGAAGAGAAAAAACCAGATGTTTTTTGTTGGGACTGTATCGTACAGAGTACGAGTATTTAATACCATGAAATCAATCTAACTAATACATTGTAATGTCCCTTAATATAAGAGTAAATGTAATAAGAAGAGAGAGCAACTTGGGTAGAAGTAGTTAGTTGTAAAACAGAGCGCTTGGCTAGCGGACGTGTCACAATAAATTGGGTTTTTTGCCATGATGGTTTTTTCCCAAAGAAAAAATATCTTGTGTTTTATTTTAGCAAGTCAACTGTCGGTTTATTAATTTTCCTTACTATTTAACACACGTATTATACACAACCGAAACCAGAATCTCCGTCAGACCAATGGGCGGACCCCAGATGCTTTGTAACAGTTGAAATCTGCGGCCACCCGATTAAAGCACTACTTGATACAGGAGCTACCAAGTCGTTCGTCAATGGTAGTACACGGCAGTTGCTACGACGACTGAAGGTGCCCGTACAATACTACCGGCACCTCACACATTTGGCCAATGGCGACGCCGTCACCAGTCGAGAGCATTACCAGGCGACTTTGTATATCGCCGACCAAGTGATCCAGGGTGAACTTACCATTATGCAACAGCTCATGGAGGGTATGGTAATCGGTGTGGACCTGCTTAGAAACGCAGATTTCCGTATAACCTTGCGCGGCAAGGAAATCCAGTGGCTGACAAACGCGGAGGAGCAAAGAAGAGAACATCTCTGTATGCTAGGCGGGAAACCCCTCACGTCAACTGAAGAAGAAACGCTTACACGCTTGCTAGACAGCGAGCTATCGAAATTTGAGAGTTTACCTAAAATAACGAACGCGGCGACTCACCGCATACAGTTGAAAACCGATCAACCTTTTAAACAAAGGTATTACCTGAAGAACCCAGCGATGCAGAAAATAATCGATGATGAGATCGAAGAGCTTCTCCGAAACGATAAGATCGAGCCGGCGAACAGCCCGCATAGTTCACCGCTCGTACTAGTAAAAAAGAAAACTGGATCGTGGAGAGTCTGCGTCGACTACCGTCAACTGAACAGCATTTCTGTTATGGACGCTTACCCCCTCCCGCAAATCGTAGCGATCCTCGACAAGTTGAAACGTGCTAAATTCATTTCCACTATCGACCTCAAGCAGGGGTACTGGCAAGTGCCTCTGCACCCGGACTCACGTGCCGCTACTGCTTTCACCGTGCCAGGCCGCGGGCTATACCAGTGGAAAGTGATGCCCTGCGGGCTCAATTCAGCTGCGGCCACCTTCCAGCGCATGCTGGACAGTATTATCGGGCCCGAGATGGAAGAATACGCTTTTGCATATTTGGACGATATAATCGTCGTAAGTAGCACTTTTGCAGACCATATCGAACATCTGCAGCAAGTTTTCAAGCGTTTACAACAAGCCAACCTACGGATCAACAGAGACAAGTGCGAATTTTGCAAGAGCAAGCTCAAATATTTGGGACACGTAGTGAGTGAGAATGGCATCAGCACCGATCCCGACAAGGTTGCCGCCGTCCAAGAGTTAAAGGCTCCGCATAACGTGAAAGAACGCGGTATGGGTATCACATCGTGGTACCGCCGTTTTATCAAAGATTTCTCGCTGGTGGCCACCCCTTTGACAAAGCTACTCAAAAAGGACCAGGAGTGGTTATGGGGCCCCCCGCAAGAAGAGGCTTTCCGAGAATTAAAGAAGAGGTTGACGGAGGCGCCGGTCTTAATGTGTCCCAATTTTGAACTCCCTTTCACACTACAGACGGATGCCAGTCAGTACGGCCTAGGAGTAGTGCTAACCCAACACGTCGACAACCAGGAGAAGGTAATTGCGTACGCCAGTCGGACCCTCACAGACCTGGAGAAAAAATATTCTGTCACCGAGAAAGAGTGTTTGGCAATCCTCTTCGGCATACGCAAAATGAGGCCATACCTGGAGGGTTACCACTTTTCTGTTATCACCGATCACCACTCTTTAAAGTGGTTGCATTCTCTCGATAATCCGTCAGGACGCTTGGCACGTTGGGCCATAGAGATGCAACAATACGATTTCGATATAAAGTATCGTAAAGGGGCGATGAACGTGGTTGCCAACGCCCTGTCACGAGATCCGTTGCCGCTGATACCGAGCGACCTATCGATCATTTGCAGTCCCCCGGAAGATTGGGCTCAGGGGCGAATGAAACAAGTACTACAGAACCCCGACCAGTACCCCGACTACCGTGTACTAGATGATCGCTTGTATCGGAAATTCACCGTCCACCCGCTTGCGAGTGAAGTAGAGGCGTGGAAACTATGCGTTCCCGTTTCAGAGAGGAACAAAATCTTGTTCGACAACCACGACGCCGTAACAGCAGGACACCTAGGCATATCCAAGACCGCAGCCCGAATCATGAATCGATATTACTGGCCTGGGATGTACCGAGACATAGCCCGTTACGTAAGCGGATGCCAGACATGTAAAGCATTCAAAGCATCCCAGCAAAAACCAGGAGGTTTAATGCACACGGCCACTAGTAAAGTGCCGTGGGATACAGTGTGCATGGATTTCATGGGCCCGCTGCCCCGCTCCATGAAGGGAAACACGATGTTATTGGTGATGGTAGACAGCTTCACCAAATGGGTCGAAGCGGTGCCAATGCGATCAGCGACCAGCCAAGCCGTAGTTAAGGCCATAAGAGAACGCATTGTCTCGCATTTCGGTGTTCCCCGCGTCCTGCTGTCTGACAATGGTAGCCAATTTACTAGCTCTATCCTCACATCATACCTAAACGAAATGGGAATAAAACAAAGATTAACCGAACCGTATTCCCCGCAGGCAAACCCCACCGAACGAGTCAATAGAGTTCTTAAAACTATGATAGCGCAATACGTAAATGAAAATCACCGTACGTGGGACGAACATCTGCCTGAGCTCACGTTCGCTATCAATACCAGTAAGCACGATTTCACAAGTTTTTCCCCTGCATTCCTTAATTTCGGGAGAGAAATAAAAGCACCACAAGAACCGAATTTGCCGGCTGCAGGCTGCGAAGAACCGCCGACAATCAGGGGGGAACGGTTGAAAGCACTCTACCAGCTGGTTCAAATAAATTTACAAACCGCCGCGCAGCGCCAGGCACGACACTACAATCTAAGACGAAGAGCATGGAAACCGAGTCTGGGCGAACGTGTATACAAGAGAGTGCGAGTACTTTCCTTCGCCCAAAAACATTTTACTGAAAAATTAGCACCACGCTATGAGGGACCATACGTGGTCAGCCGGTTCATTTCTCCTGTCATCGTGGAAATTAAGAAGGAAGGGACAAAAGGGAATAAGAGAAATACTGTACTGCGCACACATGTGAAGGATCTAAAAGGTATCACTTCGCCTCAAGTGAGCGATAACAATATTTTTAATCCAGCAGTCATGATCAGTCTGTCGTCAGTCGTTAAACGAGTAAGTCGCATTATGGATAAAGATGAACAAGAGGTGGCACAGCCATGGAAACGGACACCGACTCAACCAACGAAACTATCAGCCCGAAAAAGTACGATCTTTCTGCCAGATTTACCCGTGCCGACCCCAACCGAGCAAACACCAAAGGCGCCGAGTGTAGGCATTCCATCCCGCACCCCTAAAGGGAAGAAACGACCGTCGCCAGCCACGAAAAGCGAGTCGCTCAGCCACAACCAACGCTCAACGCCACCAGCAGGGTTGCCAGAAATCATGATTTTCATGCTTTTTAGACCCTAATCATGTTTTCATGTTTTTGAGTCCAAAATCATGTTTTTTCACACACAGCCTTAATCTTTCTTTCGCCTCGGGCCTTGGAATATTTTTGACAGCTCAGCAATCACCTCGAGTGCTCGACTAACACAATGATGATGAGTAAAAGAGATCAGAGGATGAAACATTTTTTATATTTTTCTATCGTTCACTTCATTTTCCATGCTTTTTATTTTACTAATATTATTTTGCTTTCAACATTGAGAATTGAGTTCAGCTTCAGCAATTGCCAATTGCAGAGAATTGAAACATATATTTCGGCTTAAGGAAAATCATGTATTTATTTTATTAAAATCGCTTTTGGCCAATTTCGGTTTTTGTTCTCTAGACAATGGATAAAAAGCACATGAATAAGTACAAAACTGTATAATGAGTTCTTTTAGTTGAGATAATCGACGTGTTTTTTATCTAATAAATGAAAAGACTAGTAAGATATTTGACAGTTAAAACACAAACTTTTTATATTTCCTCAGACGCACATTTCGGAAGCAGTGCTTCCATTGTCATTGAGATTTATAAATTAAAATAAATTATTTGTCAAAAAAATTAATAAAAAAAAGCAAAAATGTTTCTAAACAAAATTACAATTGAGTTTAATTGAATCTATTAAAAAAATTTTTTTAAGTTGAACCTTTGATCGGTTCATCATCATTCATCACTATTCATTAGATTATTTTTGTTTTTAAATATATAAAATGATTCAAAAGCATCTAATTCATAATTGCTATTTACATTTCTTAATAATTTTAAATTTTGCAAACTAAAACTATGACTATTTTCTAGCATATGTTCTGTTTGGCTGATAAGCCTTTATTAATATTTAGGTTTAAAAACTTTGAATAAAAAGGATGAAAAATAAAACACACGTAAAATTTGATTTTGATTTTGCAAGTGACGTTTATTTGTTGTGCAAAAAGGTTGTTTTATGACATTTTATATTTGACTATTGCAAGTTTGCCAAGGTTGGCGTTTCAGGTTAGTTTTATTGAAGGTGGAACCAACATTCTCCCCGGGCGCAAAGTGAAGCATTTCGGTTTCGATGCAATCATACATGAAATGATACAAAATTATTAATAAATTGTACTTTTACAAGTTAAAGCATTAATCAAAATAAATTTTAAGACATTGTGAATTGACTTCTTTTATATTTATTATTTGGATGCGTGTTTCCATGGAAATGAGCAACTTTGATTTATTTGATTTCGTAAAAAAAAATGAGCTAAGTGTGTCTATTCTCGACGATAGAATTCAATATTTCAATAATAGTAATTTGATAAAATCGATAATTCGTTAGCATATTTGAAATTGAATTTGGTTTGTGTGTATGTGTGAATGATTACGTTTTGTGTGTTTGTTTACGGATGATGAAATTATATCTGTGTGTTTTTATGAATGATGAAGTTATGTCATATAATGTGAATAAACATTATGCTGCTTGACTTGTGGAATGTTGATTGTTGTTGATTGGAAGAGGACATAGCTTCGTTACAGGTCGTTTAAATTCACCTTGCTCCGTTTTCAGCTTTACAACTCTGGTGATGTCATCTTTTCCTGGGAACGTTTCTAGGATTCGTCCTAAATTCCATTTTGTCGGGGGGAGTCTCTCATCTTTTATTAAGACTAGATCTCCGATTTGAAGTTGAGGCTGAGGTTTTAGCCATTTGGGTCGTTGTTGCAATCGGGCCAAATATTCGGACTGCCAGTGGTGCCAAAAAGTTTGTAAGCTGACTTGGATTGCTTTCCATCGATCGACATAGTTCGTCTTACCGATGGTGAGATCAGGTTCTGGTACGGAGAACATTTCGGTTCCTATAAGGAAGTGCGCTGGAGTCAAAGCATGGAAGTCTTCAGGATTCTCTGTTAAGGGACATAGAGGCCTCGAATTGAAACACGCTTCAATTTGCGTTAAAAGCGTGGTGAGTTCTTCGAAAGTTAATACCCCATTTCCAACAACTCTTTTAAAGTGGTGTTTAACACTCTTCACTCCAGCTTCCCATAATCCTCCGAAGTGGGGAGAAGCAGGAGGAATGAAATTCCACTTTGTTCCCTGTGACGACAAAACTTCAGCGACCTTTTTCCAATCATGGGAAGCATCCTTCAAAAGTCGGCACAACTCCGTTTCAGCCCCTTTAAAATTTGTACCGCAATCACTGTATATTTGACTACATACTCCTCGCCGTGATGTGAATCGCCGAAACGTTGCTAAAAAGGCTTGAGTGGTGAGATCACTAACCGCCTCAAGATGAATCGCCTTTGTTGCTAGACAAACAAAAATAGCTAAATAGCCTTTGTAACTTTTTGCTCCGCGGCCTTTCCAAGCCCGAATACTTATCGGCCCAGCATAGTCAACACCAGTATGTGAGAACGGTCTGGATGCAGTCACTCTGGGTGCAGGTAACTCTCCCATTAGTTGGTAAGCTGGCTTAGTCCGATACCGATAACATATGACGCATTTGTGTACGTATTGTTTTACTGCTCGTTTCGTCTGAAAAATCCAATATTTTTTTCGAAGATAACCCATCATTAACTGAATGCCTCCGTGAAGTGTTTTTTCATGTGCTTCGTGTAGAATCAATTTGGTGAAATGATGATTTGGAACTAGGATCATTGGATGTTGCTGATCGTATGGCAAATTTGCATTCTTCAGTCTTCCGCCAACTCGAATGATTCTATCAGGATCAAGAAAGGGATTAAGAGATGCCATGCCTCTCGACTTCAAAATACCATCAGGGAACATCTCCAGCTGAGCTAATTTTACCAGAACCTTTGCTGCATCGTCGAGCTCCTTTGGTGAAATCGATCCGAAATTCCGTTTGGGTAAGCACATTTTTAAATTGTTAGTGAAACGTAAAATCATGGCGACAATACGTATTAATTTGTTTATTTCAGATGATCGATGAAGAAGTTCTGTAATTGGAAGTAAAACTTTTCCGATGTGATGCACTTGCGTTACTGGCTGCGTGGGATACTGAAATTCCCATCTATCGCGCAAAAATTCAGGTCCGGTCCACCATAACGGATTATCAACCAACGCCGATGACAAAACACCTCTGGAAACCAAGTCGGCTGGATTGTGCTGAGTTGGAATATGGTTCCACATTTTGACGGGAGTCAATCGGTGTATTTCTCCAACCCTGTTTCGCACAAATGTTTCCCATTTATTTGGAGAAGCTCGAATCCACGAAAGCGTAATAGTGGAGTCCGTCCATGCGAACCGTTTGATATTTTCATTTCCAAAAACTTTAGTGACATGTTCCAGAAGTTTGGCTAGTGTAACAGCACCGCAAAGTTCCAAACGAGGAAGACTCACTGGCTGAAGAGGAGCAACTTTAGATTTGGCAAAGAGAAGATGCATATGTGACTGGCCTGTTTCATCTCCGACGCGCAAATAGACTGCTGCTCCATAGGCCTTTTCTGATGCATCACTGAAACCATGAAGTTCAACTCGAGTGAAATCGCCGATGGTTTGAACCCACCTTGGAAATTGAATTTTGTTGATGGCTTGCAGATCTTCGTAGAAGACATTCCACTGCTCCAAGAGTGATGGTTCAATTGGTTCATCCCATGACATCTTTTTTGCCCACAGTTGCTGCATGAACATCTTCGCCTTCACAATACACGGCGCAATCCAACCCATCGGATCAAAAAAACGTGCTATCGTGGATAAAATAAATCGTTTTGTCGGTTGTGCATCAGGGATTGCATTGTAGCAGAAAGAGAATTTGTCAATAGAAGGAAGCCAATGGACACCGAGGGTTTTAACTCTTTCCGAATCTTCTGAAGGCATTGAGAATGATAATTCCCGTTCTCCTGCTGGAATTCGCGAGAGAAGTTCATCAGAATTGGAAGTCCATTTCCGCAAGTGGAATCCAGCTGCCTCTAAGGTTGATTTAACTTGTTGCATTTTCTCTTTAGCCTCTGCGATGGTATTTCCTCCCGATATTAAATCGTCTACATACATCTCTTCACGGATCATGGTTGAAATAGTTTGATTTTCCGAATTGTCGTCTGCCAACCTTTGTAAAGTCCGGATCGCAAGATATGGAGCGGCTGCGGTTCCAAAGGTAACCGTATTAAGTCTATAGACTTTAACAGGATCTTCAGAATTTTTTCTCCACAGAATCAGCTGATAATTTCTGTCCTTTTCCGCTATCCAAATTTGTGGATACATCTTCTCGATGTCAGCAGTGAAGGTGTATTTATATAATCTCCAACGAAGAATAATGTCGCAGATATTTTGTTGAAGTGCTGGACCTACCAACATAGCATCGTTCAAAGACACGCCATTTGATGTTTTGAAGGAAGCGTTAAAGACCACCCTCAATTTAGTGGTTGAACTGGTTTCTTTTGTGACAGCATGATGTGGCAGGAAGTAATGCTGATTTTCTGGCAACGTATTCTTATCGACTTCGCTCATATGCCCAAGTTGGATATAATCTCCGATACAGGCCGAATACTGGAATCGAAGTTTCTGGTTTGCATCAAAACGTCGCTCTAAACTATGGAACCGTCTCAAAGCACCTTGATACGACTCTCCAAAAAACGGAAGAACGTTTCCTTTGAACGGCAATGCTACTTGATAGCGCCCATCAAGTGTTCGTTCAGTGTTTGTGATGAAATGATTTTCACAATCAACATCTTCAACCTTTTGGAATGGTTTGAAAGGCGTCTCTTCCAGTTCCCAAAATTTTCGAAGTTGCGATTCGACATCTACTGTTTGCATGAAACTTCTTACTTGATGGTTGGATTCGGATACAATTGGGGCCTTTCCGAATAAAATCCATCCTAATGTTGTCTTTTGCATGACTGGCATGGATTTATCTGCTGGCGGGACCAGCTCAGGCAACAAGAGTTCAGGAAGGACATCACTTCCAAGCAAAATATCAATTTTTGATGATTTGAAAAATTCAGGATCGGCGAGGGCATAGTCGGTGAGATGTTTCCAGTTCTCAACGTGAAGGGTCCAGGCCGGCAAATGCCCAGACAGTGACTTTAAGATGAAGGTTTGCGCAGTTGTTGCAAAACTAGAATGCTGTGACGCAAAAGTGATGTCTATCACTCTTAAACATGTGCCACTGCTGACCAAACCCAGCCCGGATACACCCGTATGAGTTGCTCGAGATTTAAGTTGAAGCAATTGGGCAGCAAACTCGGTGATAAATGATGCCTCAGAGCCTGAATCCAACAATGCTCGCAGCGTCAACCACTCCCCCAACGACGACTTAACGTTGACAAGCGCTGTTGCCAATAAAACTTGTGAGTTTTTGTTCGGTAGACTGTAATGCGAGTGGTGAGATGCAACATTATTGTTTGACGGTTGTTGTCTGCTAGAAGACTGGAATGAAGGAGCTTCGGCGTTTAAAATTGCACCTTGAGAGCTTGGGTTGAAAGTATTTTGTTGTTGCTGCGATTGAAAAGAATTACCATTTTGGTGGGAACGTGATGGTTGTTGGCTTGGCTGAAAAGAAGGACTATATGCATGCAATAAAGTGTGATGTGGTTGCTGACAATGGTAACACCTACGACTACTTGGACAGTCATCCGTGGCATGATTATATCCTAAACAGTTTCGACACAAACCTATCTTATTTATAACCTGACAACGCTCGGTAAGATTCATTTTCAAAAATTTATTGCATCTTCTTACAGCATGCCTATTTTTCATACAAATTTTGCAGGTGATGCTCGACTTGTCCGGCAGATTATAAGCAATGAACGAATTTTTGTTAGAAGAGGTGCGAGATGAGTTGGATGTACTCTGAATGTGCTGCTGGTCCACTGCTTCAAGAGTCCGGAACCTTGTCTCCAAGAAGAATGTGAACTCTTTGAATGTTGGCAGCTCCTTCGGGTTTTCCCTATCATTCAACTTCTCTTCCCACATTTGTTGCGTTTTGCTTGGTAATTTTCGTACTAATAGAAAAATTAGCACCGGGTCTAAATGTTCAACTTCGATTTTTAGGTTAGCAAGACTGTGTACAGCCTGCGTCGAAGTATACAGCAGATCTCTAATCGACTCTGCACGTTCTTGCGTCAATGTTGACAAGTTGAACAAATTATTTAAATGTATGTTAACTAGAACGCGAGGATGATCATACCGATCTTTTAACATGGACCATGCTTTGGCGTAGTTCTGACCTTGGATCTTCAATGACAGCAACAGTTTTTCAGCGTCGCCTTCTAAACTTGTTTTCAGATAATGCATTTTCTGAATATCTGACAGCGATTTTTTACTGTCGACGAGAGTAACAAAAAGATCGTGAAAATCTCTCCTTTTTTTTATCTGTCACTTCCTTTCCTTCATTTGACTGCTGCGTACTACTGCTACCAAAACTTGCTAGCGAATCTAGGAGTCGGGATTGAAACACACAATAATTTTCCTTTATTTCTTCGTAGATTGTCTCCGCTTCAAGTTGCTTTTTGCTGTTTTCATCGTTGGTGTCTTCTTGTAAAAATTCGTCATAAAATCTGGAACTTGACAGCCATAAGTCATCCAACAACTTTAACCTTGTTTGGACGTACGTCAGGTTAATTGCTTTGCCTTTTTTTCCAAAATTTTCGACATCCTTTTTCAATTGCTTATATTTCGCAGACAATATTTTTGTTACCATTTTGATTTCAATCAACAGTAGAATTATATATCATAGAAGTAAGTGAAAATTGAACTTACTTTGATTTTTCTTGAAATGGCGGCGGCGACAATATCTTCTTCGAACGCTGGTTTTGAAGTTAATCCCACGATGCACACAAGCTAATCGTTAAATTTTTCGGGAATCTTTAAATATTTATTGATGAATTTTTTTTTATTTCTTTAAAGCTTGAAGGACCAAATGTTTGGCTGATAAGCCTTTATTAATATTTAGGTTTAAAAACTTTGAATAAAAAGGATGAAAAATAAAACACACGTAAAATTTGATTTTGATTTTGCAAGTGACGTTTATTTGTTGTGCAAAAAGGTTGTCATTTTATGACATTTTATATTTGACAATTGCAAGTTTGCCAAGGTTGGCGTTTCAGGTTAGTTTTATTGAAGGTGGAACCAACATGTTCTTTTCATTATATTTTATTCTTTGTACAATCATTACATCCGACAGAATAAATTCCTGATTTTTGAAGATGTTCAATTTTATCTTAAGATCCTTTAATCAATCAGTGCAGCGAAATAAAAATAAAATATCTGATTGGAGGATCTGAGGATAAAATTGAACAACTTCAAAAATTATTCTATCGGATGTAATGATTGTACAAAAGAATATTCTAAAAAAATTTTAAAAAATTTTGCAATCTTAAATATAATGAAAAAGAAAAGTCAAGTGTTGCAGAACATATGCTAGAAAATAGTCATAGTTTTAGTTTGCAAAATTTAAAATTAATAAGAAATGTAAATAGTAATTATGAATTAGATGCTTTTGAATCATTTTACATATTTAAAGACAAAAATAATCTAATGAATAGTGATGATGGACCGATCAAAGAATCAATTAAAAAAAATTTTTTTAATAGAATCAATGCAACTCAATTGTAATTTTGTTTAGAAACATTTTTGCTTTTTTTTATTAATTTTTTGACAAATAATTTATTTTAGTTTATAAATCTCACTGACGATGGAAGCATTGCTTCCGAAATGTTAATCTGAGGAAATATAAAAAGTGTTTCAACTGTTAAGAATTTTACTAATCTTTTCATTTATCAAAGCTGTTTGTTTTTGTTTCAAGTTTCGATACTTTTTTGCTTTTATGTTTTAATTAATAATCTGAACAAACTGTTAATCTATTATATACATTTGTTTTACTCATGGTATGGTTTCCAAATACTCTATTTGAATTCTTTCTTTTATTTTCATTACGAGATTGGTCCGTCATGTTTTTTTTATCCCAAATCATGTTTTTAAACTATGATTTTTTAAATTTCTCAGTGGCAGCACTGGCCACCAGCTCTAGGAAAACAGCGCACGGCCCGGATACCGAAAAGCGATGTCCACGAAGCGATAAGGCAAGCCGTAGCCGCTAATCTGCTGAAGGGGCAAGCCGTGGACGCCAAAGCTAGCCGACCCAGAGCCAAGGATCACCCCGCCAGTACACGCATACGCGCAATAGCACGTGAGCTAGCTGCTAGAAGCCCTCAGAACTTCCGCCGCCACCGCAACACCCCTCCACCTTCCAGCCGACCAACCAACACCGTCACAGCTGCGAAACCGCCCCCATCAGAAGCCGCCACAGGGAGCAAGCAAGCACGGCCCCCAGTGCAGCACGGCACTAGGGTTGCTACTTCCGAACGAGCACAAGCAGCGATGGCCACCGAGGAACCACGGCCGGGAGTCCCCGCTGTTCGGACCAACGCCCTGGCAGCTAATAGGTGCGCAGTATCAAACCTGGCAGCCATACGCGTATTCCCCAAAGGCGAAGAAACCACCGCAATTGCTGAAGAGGAAGATCCTTTTAGGCACATCGCAATAACAGACCATCCATTGTATAATCCCCGACATCGGAGACAGAAATTCCGATTTACCGGGCAGACCGGGATCATAGACTGCCTGATAAAAAGACGAGGACATGCGGTCTTGATTCACCGAGCCAGCGGACGAAGGAAGGAGCTGGAGTTCGACCAGCAAAAGGTCTAGTCGCCCAACATGTTAGTGACCCAAGACGGATATGAAATTACTTTTGTTATTTTTTTATTATACTTTCATTTGCTTGTTATTTATTTTTTGTTGGCAATGGATGCCTGCCTTGTTAAGTTACTTAAGAATAAAGTTTTTTTTGCTAGTTTATGTTACTTTTTTTTTTTTTTGAATATATGAGAAAAATTGAATATGAATTAAAAACAAAAAAAAGGAAAAAAAAATATAAAACAAAAAAAAATCAAAAAAAAAATATAAAAAAAAACAAAGAAAAAAAATATAAAACAGAAAAAGATAGGAAAAAAATAAAAAAAAAAAACCAAAAAAAAATATTAAAAAGAAAAAAAAAAGAAATAAAAATAACTTAGATTGGAAGTACCAAGAAGGAAGGTGCGATAATTTAAACAACGGATGTTAAGACGAGAAGGATCCCTTCTCCGAAAAGGGAGGGGTATGTAACGAAGCGTTTGGCTTCAATACATGCTGTTTATACCATACACAACCTCCAGCATCCACGGCCCACAATATACCATCCACTGTCCACCATCCATCATAATAGTGTACATTATCACGTGCCACAACCCATAAACCTAAGACACCAACCAGGCGAACAGCTGTTTCATCTGCAAGTTGTCGTGGGGAAAAACAGCCGTGAGGTGAGTCGACACCAACCTCTGCAGTGAGGTAAGTCGACACCAAACACTGCAGTGAGGTGAGCCCAACACCATTTCTGCACGGACGGAGATGTATAAAAGGGCGAGTACCGTCATAGGAAAACACAGTCCGCCGGCTAAAGTCAAAGCGCAAACATCTCTCCGATAGCAGTAAAGGGTAAGACAAAAAAATAATATTATTCACTTGGAATAATATTATAAATATATAGAGTCTTAGGTATTGTGCCACCAAGGGCAGAGACTAATACTTGGGATCCATAGGACATACTTCCTATTAACCAGCGCCTGACAGAGGGCCTTAGAGAAACCTGTCAACTTTTGAATTACTGCCAAGTACTTTTGCACTTGTGAACCGATTGCCGCCCGGGGCATAGATTAATACTTGGGAGCCAAACCAGCGCCTGACAGAGGGCCTTAGAGAAACCTGTCAAATTTGAATTACTGCCAAGCACTTTTGTACTTGTGAGCCGATTGCCGCCAGGGGCATAGATTAATACTTGTGAGCCTAACCAGCGCCTGACAGAGGGCCTCAGAGAAACCTGTCAAACTTTGAATCGCCGCCAGTGGGCGCTAAACCTGTGAGCCCCCTAACCAGAACCCTTCGGGGATATATAAGTTTGTTTCTTTTTGCAGGAGGAAGACGCGGACCTCCCGTTTATCGTAGCCTGCGGGCGACCGACCGCCGATATTCCCGACCGCCGCCGCCACTGTTGCCGCCTCTTGTAATCCAGGGAAGCATTCCGACCAGGAGGACTGTTGCTAACACCGCCGAAGCTATACGAGAAGCAACCAACATACCGCCACTGCTGACGCTTAGAGAGCGTCTCAAACATATATATATATATATATATCGAATCTATCAAAACGTAGGCCAACCATTGTAGTCATTTGTTTGTTACTATTTGTATTCAGAGAATTGGTGGAATAAAAAGTTGTTAAATTAAACAGAAGCTTAACGTGTCTTTCTTCTGGAAGAACCCTGGCGTGCCGTGAGCTTTTACCCCGGCTGGAAAAGCAAAGCACGTCACAAGATGCTGTAACTTATTATTATTATTATTATTATTATTATTGCTATTATTATTATCACTATTATTATTATTATTATTATTATTATTATTATTATTACTATTATTATTATTATTATTATTATTATTATTATTATAAGCTTTTTTATTTACCTTTTGAATTTTTAAAGTTTATATACATATACAATATTCGTTTTAACAATGGATTTTTGTTTTTTTTTTAATAAATTTAAATTACAAACAAAGTCTGGTATTAACTTATTAATTATATTGAAAATTTAATAAATATAAACATAAATCTTTGATTGTTCTTTTCATGGAGATATATTTGTGGTATAAGCCTCCCCCAATGTTGCCCATAATTCTCTGTCCTTAGCTTCATTATACCAATTTTGTCCGTAGTCCACCAAATCGTCAGCCCATCTTTTCTTAGGTCTTCCAGGTCGTCTTTTGTCAGCTGTACTCCACTTTGTAATTGTTTTAGTCCATCTTTGTTCTTGAAGTCTTGATATGTGTCCTGCCCAGCTCCATTTTAGTCCTCTTGTTCTCTCAACTACATCAATGATTTTTGT
Source organism: Melanostoma scalare (assembly GCA_949752695.1). Taxonomy (NCBI): domain Eukaryota; kingdom Metazoa; phylum Arthropoda; class Insecta; order Diptera; family Syrphidae; genus Melanostoma; species Melanostoma scalare. The sequence goes on along the minus strand of OX456986.1, from coordinate 120,070,511 downwards.
TTGTTGTCTTATATGCTGGTTTCGTATTTTTTGATTTTGTCTTATTTTTAGAATTTTTCTTTTCATTTTAGTTTGGCATATCCTTAGTTTTTCTGTTATATTTGAGGTCAATCCAAGTGCTTGTAGTCCATAAGTCATAACGGGCAGTATTACTGAGTCCATTATATATTTTCTTGTGTTGTTACTTAAATTTGGTTCCATTATTTGATGTAAATTCCAGAATTGTTTCCAACTGTTTGTGATTCGTCTGTTTATCTCCTTGCTTTCTTGGTCTTTGAATGATTTTAATTGTCCAAGGTAAATGTAATCTTCTACATACTCTATGTTTACTCCGTCTAATGTGATATCTATTTTTGTGTGATTGGTCATTGCTTTTGTTTTTGTTTGGTTTATGTTGAGTCCAAAGGGCTTACAGGCAGTAGTCAATTCTTTTAGCATCGATTCAATTTGTTTGGCGTTCATTGAAATTAGTACGATGTCATCAGCGAATCTCAAGTTGTTTAGATTTTTTCCTTCTATGTTAATTCCATACCGTGTTTTCCAGTTTAGGTTCTTGAAAATTTCCTCCAGCACAGCTGAGAACATTCATGGGACAACAGATCTCCTTGTCTTACTCCTCTATTTATTTTAAATTCTCGTCCTGTTATTTCGGTTTATATTTTTGCCCAACTGTTGTCATAAATGTTTTTGTATGTCTGGATTATGATAGGGTTTATGTCTTGATTCATCAAGGCTTCCCAAATAGTGTCATGTTCAATGGAGTCGAACGCTTTGCTGAAGTCAATAAATAAAAAGTATAGTGGTTTCTTGAATTCATTGAATTTTTCTATCAGTTGGTTCGTCGTTTGTAGGTGGTCAGTTGTTGAATATCCTTCACGAAATCCTGCTTGTTCTATTGGTTGGTTCATGTTAAGTTTTTCCTTGATGGTTTTGTATATTATTTTTGAGAAGAGTTTGTAAATGGTCGATATATTGCTTATGGGTCTGTAGTTGTTTAAATCATCCTTTTGTCCCTTTTTATGAATCAGTGTTATGGTGGTCTGAGTCCATTGTTTGGGTATATTTTGCGTTTTCAATATACTGTTGAATAGCAACGTCAAAATATGTGATAATGTTTGTTTTCCGTATATAAGCATCTCAGCCACTATACCATCGTTTCCAACACATTTTTCTTTCTTTAGATCGTCAATTGCTTGCTCTATATCCTTTTTGGTTAGAAGTGGGTTGCTATTTATGTTATTGTTTATAATTTGTGGTGTATTAATATTTGCGTCTGTGTTATCTATGTTGGATTTAAACAGTTGTTCAAAAAATTTTGTGGCTGTTTCATTAATGTTTTTTCGGTCTGATATGCTTTTATTGTTGTTTTTCATTGTTAGAATCCAGTCTGTCCCTTTGTTTAAGAATTTTTTTGTCTTTTTAATTGATTTCGTGGAAGTTAGAATGTCTTTGATCGCTTTGTCATTAAATATTTGAATGTCCATTTTTGATTTTTCTTTTATTTCTTTTCTGATGTGTTTCAGTTCAATTTTTTCTTCAAATGTTGTTATTTCCTTGTTTCTTAATTGTTCTCTACGTAAAATTAGTTGCTTTGTATCATCTGAAATTTTATCAGTTTTTTCGGTTTTTGCGGTCATAATTGAGATCATAGCTGCATTTTTTAATATTAATTAAATTTTGTCATATATGTTGTTTGTAGGTCACGATCAATTTCATCTTCGTTAGTATTTATATTTATTTCATTTCTCAAAATTTCGTTATATGCATCAATATTGTTCTGAGTCACTGATCTAGGGATATGCAAGTTTCGCTTATTTCTCTTTAGCGTCTTGTGATTGATTGTTAGTTTTGCTCTTACAAGTCTATGGTCGGAATCAAACTTGATATTATTTGAAACTGATACATTACATCTGTTAGAGTTCCTAATTTATTCGTCATAATAAGGTCAATTTCATTTTTTGTTTTTCCATCGGGTGATTTCCATGTCCATTTTCGATTGTCTTTCTTCTTAAAAAATGAGCTTCCGAATCTAAGATTATTTTCTTCAAGCCATTTTATGACACTTTCGCCTCTTTTGTTTCTTTCTCCATATCCAAAGGGTCCGATTACTTCCTCGTCTTGATCAAGTTGTTTTCCCAATTTGGCATTGAAGTCTCCAGTAATGAACATTAATTCTGTCTTTGTTTCGTTGTATGCTTTATCAAGAAGATTATAAAATTCTAAAATTTCTTCGTCGTTGGCTCGCTCTGTTGGTGCATAAACTTGTATTATTGTTGTTTTTGTATTTGTTAGATTCAGAGTTAGGCTACAAATTCTTTCACTGAAAAAACGAATGTCAATAAGCTTTTCCCTCAGCCATTTTTTGATAAGAAATCCGACGCCGTGTAGTCCTTTAGTTTCACCAATATAGCAAAATATGTCTTCTTTGTTTTCTGTAATATTCTTTCCCAGTATTCTGATCTCAGATAGTCCTAATATGTCCCAATTTATATTTGATATTGCTAGTCTTAGTTCGTTTTGTCTTGCTTCCGTAGATAGGGTTCTTACATTAAGGGGACCCGGTGGTCTAGAAATTTCGAAAAATCGATTTTTTGTTTTTTCGATATTTCGAAAGTATAGTATCTTAAGAATATACTGTGAAATTTTCATGCGGAAATTCCCAATATTATAGCTTCTACAGCCCATTTACCAGGTAGAGAGCGGTCCGCGCGCTCCTATACCACAAACTTTAAACTCATTTATCTCGAAACGACTTTTTGCGGCACGCCGGGGGTGAAAATAAAAAAACTATTCAACCGAATGACTTGAAATTTGGATATGTTGTTAACAACATGTATGGCTATCGTCGGAACTAGAATCATAATTTTATTCAAACAATTTCCTATTGTTTACACTAAAAAACTAATGATTTTACAAATTTTTTTTTTCAACGCCCGCCATTTTGTCAATTTTCAAGTTTTTCGATTTGTTCTAGTTCCGACTATAACTGTACTCTTTCTGATTAAGAATGTCTTTGGATTTTTTGTTTCAGATGAGTAGAAGTCTCGAAATCATCTACGGGGTCCGGATCCGATTTTTCGAGTGGGTCATCTTTAGCGGCATTTTTATCATAATACATATTGTTTTTAAAATGAAAACAAAATTTTTTTATATCATTAATAAAAGTAGTAATGAGCTCGAAATGTTAGAACATCGGTTTTTTTATTTTTAATAGCAAAAAAAAAATCGTGAAAATAGGTGTCATTTTTGTGCGCTAGACCACCGGGCCCCCTTAAATGTGCATAAGTTCAGAGTATTTTTGGTATTATTTGTATTTGTTTTTATTTGTCAGTTTGGAGGGTTTTGGCCGCTATTCCTCACGGTGGCTAGTCGTCTTGAGGTGGAGTCATTTAATTTACTTACTGCTGTAACTTATAGTACACGTCAATTGTGCTTACTATACCTCCAAGCGGTATCCACTGGGACCTGGGATGCTCCGTCCAGAGCTGACCTGCTAAACTAGTAAGTGCGAGTGTTGACAAGGGAATCCGGAACAAAAGAATTGTGATCGGTCAACACTATAATTGCTCTGCGAACTATGACTGACTGCACGAATCTCAGTGGTCTACGAGAGCTTTCGTGTAAATGTCCCAGCGGATGAATTCGAAGGACAGAATCAACGGTGGACTTCAGCAGCCATAAAAGCAGAATCCCCTGAAGGAGCTATTCCAACATATTTGGTTTAAAGGTCTTTCGGGGTCTTTCAATACTAGGACAGGGTATTGAAGAAGAGATGGTGGCGGACGAGCTCCTGGTGAGCCAACGGCAGCGCTTACACCCCTGCAGCAGGGTACTGACACTGGATATTCCAGCCCTTTGTGTCCGAAGGGATCCAAAAGGACCTGGCCCTCCAGGTTTTTTTTTTTTTTTTTTTTTTTATAATTAACGCGCACATCAGGGGTTATGACTACCCTTATAATGTTATTAAACACAGTGCGAGCATTTAGGAAAATAGGAGAGGATTTGAAAGGAGACACCGATGCACGTTGCTTTTGAATCTTTGTAAATCGTAATGCAGGGGAAACACAGAGCCAAGTAAAGCATTCCACATTCGGGTGGTGCGACTAAAATAAGAATCTCTATACTTGACTGTACGCCCGAAGTTGGGCTCAAGGCAGAACTGATGAGCATTCCTAGCGAGGCGGGTGTTGCGGCTAAATTGTTTCAAGGGAGGAATGCAGCTGGCTATTTCACTAGAGCACTGTTTGTGGAAAAATCGATAAAAGAGAGAGAGACAGGTGACGTTTCGACGATGTCCAAGAGAATCAATCGATTCTACGATTGAACTATCACCTATCAATCTTAACGCTCTATTTTGTACCCTATCAAGTAGGCGCAAAGATGTTTGAGAAGCACCTGACCAGATATGAGAGTTATACTCCAGTTTTGGGCGGATGAAGGCCTTATAAATTGTAGCCAGATCAGAAGGGGTGAAGAACTTCCTGCATCGTCTCAAGAAACCTAAGCATTTAGCAGCGTTTTTGGCGACTTCAAATATGTGGTCATTCCAACGAAGATCATCGTTTACACACATACCAAGTACTGACAGCTTTTCGGTTTCTTCGATGCAGGTACCATTCATGGATAATGGCAATGGCGGAATGTTAAGCTTCATCGACAAGAGGCAGCATTGAGTTTTCGAAGCATTGAATTCTACTCGGTTCATAATACCCCATGCAACAATGCTGTCAAGGTCAGAATTCAATGAGCTTATCATACGCAACCGTTCCAGTTCCACATCCGAAGAGCAGGGACGTGAATTTGGAAACGAATATGAAAAGCTGAGGGTCGAGTCGTCAGCAAAACAGTTAAGCGGATTAGAAGTTTCAGACAAGAGATCATTAATGAAAATGAGGAAGAGAGTCGGAGACAAAACAGAGCCCTGGGGCACACCAGCATTTATTAAGTGGGTATCAGACTTGAAGCCATCCAACACAACTTGTATTGAACGGTCGGAAAGGTAATTTCTAATCCAACGAAGAAGAGACTCATCGATACCAAAAGCACGCATTTTCGATAAAAGAGCCTGATGCCAAACTCTATCAAATGCTTTAGAAATATCAAGCGCAATAATCTTACTTTCTCCAAAACTATGTAAAGATTGGTTCCACTTTTCGGTGAGATAAGCCATCAAATCACCAGTGGACCGTTTGCTACGAAAGCCGTACTGACGGTCATTAAGAAGCTTTCGTTCTTCAAGATATTTCATAAGTTGACGGTTTATCAACGTTTCCATGACCTTGGAAAGAAGGGACGTTAGTGCAATTGGACGGTAATTGGAAGGGGAGGAAGATTCGCCTTTTTTAGGGACGGGCTGGACAAATGCAGTTTTCCATCTGCTCGGAAAAATCCCAGCAGAATAGGAAAGATGGAAAAGTTTACGCAGTGGTTTTGCCAGCGTAGAAGAACACCTCTTCAGAATAACGGCGGGGATACCATCTGGACCAGCGGATTTATGTATGTTGAGATCTTTAGGGACTCTCGCAACCGAGCGAGTTCGAAAAAATATCTGCTGCATCAAAGAATTTGCAGACTCGAGCTCAGGTGGAGCCACTATGCTATAAGGAAGTGTCGAATTGGCAGCAAATTGAGCTGCCAGCAAATTGGCTTTGTCGATGGAGCTGACATACGGAGAGTCATTGAAGACGAGCGTTGGGACCGATGACGTGGTCGAGTTCTTAATGTTCTTCACAAAAGACCAAAAGTTTTTACTTCCTTTTGGACACAATAGTATTTTTTGCCTTACTTTTTGGTTATGTAAAAACTTAGCCTTTTGTATTTGAGCATTACAGATATTTCTGGCCCGTTTGAACAAATTTCGATTTTCTACTGTAGGGTTGCCTTTAAATTTTCGAAAACTACTTTCTCGATCCCTAATCGCCTCTTTACAGCTTGAATCAAACCACGAATTCTCTTTGGGGATGATACTTTTTGTTCTGTGAGGAACAAAATTTCTCATGCCGTTAAGAATTACGTTAGATATCATATCAGCTGATGCGTCAACGTTTCCGTCGAGAAAGCACAAAGACCAATTAAAATTTCGAAAGAAATTATTCAGGCCGTCCCAATTGGCTTTCTCATATTGACACACAGTTCTTTTGGGGACTTTATCTTTTTTTACCGTGACGGAAAGCGAAAAATCTACCGATATGACACAATGGTCCGATTTGCCTAAAGGAAATGATACTACAACCCTGTATTTTTCGGGATGAGAAGTAAGAAATAAGTCAAGAGTGTTGGCCGCATGGCCTTCAATATCTGGAACCCGAGTGGGCTCATCAACAAGTTGAGTTAATTCGTTAAACTCAGCAAAGATCTCAACATATTTTCCTTCGGGTGTTGTCTGGCCAGAATGTCGAAGCCAACCAGAATTGTGTACATTGCAATCGCCCGCAATTGCGATTTCAGTGTGAGGATAAAGGTAGATAATTCTTATTATGGACTCAGACAGCGCATCAAACTCGTTAGAGGTTGAATTGCTATCTAAATTGGGGCTTCTATAAATAAAACAATAATGAATGATATGCTTACGGACGGTGAATTTTAACCACATGAAATTAAAGTTCGTATTGGAACAAAGGCCGTATTGTGGTAGAAGCTGGTAAGCAATATCATTCCGTACATAAACGGCGAGGCCATGGGAGGAAAAGAATAGTGGCACTAAGCTATATCCAGGCAGGTTGAATTCTGAGGGATCAGAACCAACACCCACCTGTGTTTCACTTAGTGCCAAAACAGCTGGCCTGCATTTTGCAGTGTGAGCGTACACAGCAAAGAAATTCGATCGCAACCCCCTAATGTTGCTAAAATCGACCCGAAATTTACCCGACATTACGATTCACAAAAACACATAAAACAAAATATCAACCGTAGACGCTAACTAAGTCAAATCAACAAGTGTATATCCTATTAGAAAACAAAATCAAATTACTAGCGGTGCTATGCCCAGCTAGCAACTTGATTTTAATTCACCAACGGGATCAACACCGTTGATTGACTATCCGCCTAACAATTGGGGGTTGTGCGTAGGGTTAACTACCCAACCACGGAAAAAAATATGGTTCCGAAACAACCAAAAGCTTCGGATAACGATAATGATTTCAAAGTTGACGACCCAAGCAAACGAAAAAAGGACAATGACCTCCGGATCTGCACGTGGAACGTAAGATCTCTTAACGGACTAGGTGCAGCTGGAGAATTAGCGGACGCCCTGGACTGCTGCAAAGCAGACATAACCGCTATCCAAGAAGTGCGATGGAGTGGACCGGGCATAAAGAGGATGAAAAACTGTGACATCTACTATGGCGACTGCTACAGACAAAAGAAACAACGCTTATTTGGGTGCGGATTTGTCGTTAGAGGAAGACTCAGGGATAAGGTGATTAGCCAAAATCCAGTCAATGAGCGTATAGTGACCATCCGCATCAGGGCTAAATTCGCAAACATTAGCCTAATATGCGCCCACGCCCAAACAGAACAGAAAGACGAAAATTGCAAAGACTGTTTCTACGAGCTCCTCGAAGAAACGTATGAGCAGTGCCCTAGACACGACGTGAAAATCGTTCTTGGCGATTTTAACGCAAAGCTAGGGAAGGAGGACATCTTTGGAAACACAATCGGTAAGCATAGCCTCCATGACAAAACCTCCGAAAACGGACTGAGGCTAATCGATTTTGCTGCGGGGCTGAATCTTGTTGTAAGTAGTACGCGCTTCCCGCATCTCAAAATTCATAAAGGTACATGGCGATCCCCAGATCAATTAACCGTCAACCAAATTGACCATGTTGCGATCGACGCAAGGCACTCTTCCAGTGTGCTAGATGTCCGAACTTTCCGAGGGGCCAACTTTGACTCGGACCACTACCTTGTTGTAGCCAAGGTACGAATGAGGATATCTTGTTCACGACCAGCGCGAACTAACGCTGTGAAGAGATATGACGTCGGAAAGCTACAATCGCAAGAGATTGCCAATGCCTTTTCCAATCGAGTGTCCCTTCAATTATCCTTGAATCCCATGCCGCCAGCATTAAACATTGAAGACCAGTGGCAGCAATGCCAAGAAGCCATCAGAACCGCTGCCTCTGAGGTTCTGGGTTTCACTCGGCCACGAAAACGAAACCCATGGTTCGATGAAGAATGCAGGCAGGCAAATGCCACCACAACGAAACCTCTGGTTTGACGACGAATGCCGGCAAGCACATGCAGCTAAACAGAAAGCATACAAAGGGGCGCTGCACAAAAAGACTGGAGCTGCTCGCGAGCTCTACGAGCAGAAGAGAAGAGACGAACACCGGCTTCATAGACGAAAAAAGAGAGAGCATGAGAAGCGCGCGATCGAGGAGATAGAAGGTTGACAGCAGGAATGAGGTTCGGAAGATTTACCAAAAGGTAAAAACAACAGCTTCGGGCCGAAGCCTGCAAAGACGACCAAGGGAACGTCGTGGTGGAATCGCAGTCAAAGCTGAGGATATGGAAAGACCACTTTTCCAAGCTCTATAACGGCGATGATGAACCCAATTCCGCTGTTAGAGAGATACAACCATTCGATTTAGGCGACGTAGACCAACAATACCGTCAACCCGACCTGAACGAAGTGAGGACAGCAGTATCCCAGCTAAAGTCCAACAAAGCTACTGGAGCTGATGGCCTCACTGCAGAATTGTTTAAACCGGCAGGCGATGAACTGGTCAGGAGTATGCAGCAGCTCATTTGCAAAATATGGTCGGAAGAAAGCATAAGTAAGTTAGTAATTAAATTGTCTTCGAATTCCATTTCCACATGCTATTTGCTAAGAGCAACGCGACGAAAATCAAACTGGTTGATTTGAAGCAACCAGACTACTTATCGTTGCGTCGGCGTCGCACACTGGGCCCAGTGTATGGGAAGCAATACCCAAAACTAGGAAAATAAAGCCTTTTGTGTTGAGCTGATTGAAAATGCTTTTAAATACATTTTTTATATATTATTATTTATTCTTCTTCTTTAAAACATGTTTATTACATCATTATCAAATATTTTTTGTCACATAATGGCAATTTTCGCATAGGCCTTATAATTTTGTCGAATGAAATGAGTAATCTGTTCAATATATCGGTAATGTTGTCAGGCCTGGAAGCTTTTCTTGGAAAAAGTAGCATTTAAAATCCTTATTTCTTGACTCCTGCGCCTCTTCGCTTAACATCCCGATTGGATCGAGTCATGGACATCCAAGGGTACAATTGTACCTACAGCGCCAGCGAAGCCGTTTCGAAACAATAATCTGCAGACTTTTGTGGGTTGATTTTGAATCCGCTTGATATTGTTTGTAAAATTTGTTTTATGAGGTTCGGGTCAATTTTTGTGATGGAAGATGAAATTATATGTATGATTTTGAAAAAAAAAATTTTAGCATTGCCATCATTAGAGTTTCCAAAACCCGTTTTCGGTCTGCCCACAATAAGTCCCAGCTGGCTTTGAAATTGTTGTAGAATACATTTTTTTCGTTTCTTCCACTAAATGTCAAATGCAGCAACGACTCAAACAATCGTATCCAGGCATGCGGAACAGATATATACCAAAAGATAGGTAATCACTTAATCAGTGTTGTAGGCTTTCTACAAAAGATTTAAATATTATTCTTTGGAAGTGGAGTCGCATTTAGTACCAGAAATCGCGTTACATATTTTTCCATCTACCCTTGTGAACATTAGTTTGTGAGAAACGGAAAAAGATTGACTATCTAATGCAACCTTAGTAAGAATCAATGCTTCGATTTGACGATCCATATTCTCTTTTTTTGAAAGCGCAAAATCTATTGTTTCTTTTTGGTATTGAAGAAGTCTTCAATACCTGCAAAATCAGAGTGAAGATGGCTTAGGATTTTGCCACAAAACTGTAATGCCTCCTTTTTTTTCTATGATTAGCCGTAATGGCACTTCAGATACAAACTTTTGCTTAATTGATTGTGGCATGAACTCCCATCAAACCCCGATTTTGAAAAACATAACCATATTGGAACATTCAATACCTTTCGTATCAACAACTGGATTTTGGCTTTGTAAAATGCGAATTACCGTATATGATCTAAAAAGGATTGCAATGGCGATTCGGCTTCTGTTTCAGAAACTTTGTGATCATTGCGGTAGGAGTTAAATTTTTCGGCTTACACCATTTTTTATGATTGAAAATTATCTTTGGTAAGCTTCGGATAATTTTGTATTGATTCCTACTTAGCTTAGCTTCAATAATTATAGAAAGAGCTTCACGGGGCGTAATTTTTTTTAACATTAACTGATGATTTGATGTCCAAACAATCTTTACCGTTACTTTCGAAAATTTTTTAATAACATCAGCTTTGGTTGTCATCTGAGGTGCCTATGTCAACAGATTTGAACTATGTTCAGCACGAATACCTGCTGTTCTCCTCCGATTCGAATTTTCGCTAGATTCTTCAAAGGAAAGCTTGGGCCTACCGCCTTTGTTTGGGATGAGAAAAGTGAGTTCGAACCTTCCATTTAACTAGGCTCTTTCATTTGTAATGAGCCTATCATGATGGTTGCTTTGCTTTTACCATTTTGTTTTTAATTGCGACTTTTAAAATTCCGTAACTCATCTAATAATTTCACCATTTTTGTTGTGCAACAATTTGTTTCATTAGCTTCATATTCAACCATATTTTTAAATTTTCCATCTAAACCCCTATTATTGCTTTTGTAAAATCTATCAAACATATTTTCTCTTTTTATTTTTAATCTAGACTCGGTTTCTAGAAAAATACGGAAAGCGCATATAAGACTTATAAAGGAAAAAAATTATTTAAAAAAAGGCACTTTACTTTTACCTTCAGTTTTGTGTTGAAAATGCTAATGCTTTAATACGATCAACTAGTTTTAAAAGTGAAATGTGCATTTTCATTTAATTTGATATTTCTCCTATAACAAGAGCCTCAACTGTAACTTCAACTATCTCGCGTGAATATACAACCACAATTCAAATAATTTGTTATTTTGACTCTACTTACTTTGATCCATAGCTGATAATATTTGATTAATTTGTATTAAGTTAAACGCCCTACAAAAAACTGGATCAATTATTACTAAACAATTTTGATTCGCTCAACAATATAAAAATCTTAGCTTTGAAGCCTTGGTTCGGCCACTACTTTCACATGGAGGAAGTTGAAGATGATTATCCCAGTTAAGATATCGCAGAGCAAATATAAGAAATTGTTTTTGAACGGATTCAATTCGAGCAATGTGACGAGCGTAATGCGGGAAACAACACCTGGCAGCTGGCATCCAGTTTCCAAGACCGAAGGAACCAGGCCAATGAATAAACTTTTTGTGACATAATGGGTCACTGAACTCTTTGGACCAACGTGTTTAATCATTCCCAGATGAATAGAAGCTTTTGCAGCTATGGAATCGATGTGCATTCTGAAATCTAATTTTGGATCAAATATAACTCCTTAGTAAACAAAATAATTTACTCTTTCAAGTTTCGAGTTACTTAAAAAGAAATCATTTTGGAAAGCATTATTTGTTCTAACAAAGGCCATCGCTTTGCATTTCTTAGAGTTCAGTGTGAGGCTGTAGTTATTGCACCATTGAGGTAAATGATCGATATCTGATTGCAGTTGAACGTGATCAGCATTATTTTCGCATCGTCAGCATATAGATGTATATCACAGTCACGGTTGCCGTTTTGGTTTTTTCAGCTTAGGTAGGTTACTAGGTTTCAATTCAATTTGATAGGTTTTTTACTATAAAATCCAAAACAACTCTTTTACAAAAAAATTAAATAATCTCTTATTAATTTCTCAAAAGAAGTACGCAGATGTAACCTGGCACTAAATGACTTGCGTGAACGTATATCTTATTTTGTTTGAATGAATTCACTCTTACGTTTTTATCTGAATTCACTCATATATTTTTGACTGAATTCACTCTTAAATTTTTCGAATTGACATTTGAGATAACAGATCAAAACAGTTTTACTACATTCGGGTGTCGACGCTTTAAGAAATTTTTTGGGACTTCGAAACATGGATAGGTAAGTATTTTATCAAAATAATTATGAAGTGAAAATTCGTCTAAGGATTCGTAGTAAGAAAAAAACCCAGGCCTGATAAAGAAATCGAAGTTGAACCGAGAAAACCAAGCACGTCGACATTGCACTTAAACAGGTATATTTCAATAAATAACAATAAAACTTTGAAATTTAATTCTTAGTTTTCTTATTAATGAACGAGAAAAACCAATAGATGATGAAGCTAAAGCGAGCGTCTGTGGAAGAACCAGCACATCCAAATCATTGGAATTTCCTTCGAGAAGGTATACATATATTTATATTTGATCGTATGCAATATTCGTGTATACAAAACTATGTACATTTTGTAACTAACTGCGTTCAAATATTTTTTATAGAGAAGAGACTTTATAGTTGGATGACGAAGAAAATGCGCAAAATGTGAAGAAGGATCGACATTTTCGGAATGAATGGCTGTCTAGTTTCTCATGGTTGACAAATAAAAACAATAAATGCTTTTGTAAAGCTTGTGACAGAAAAGGATGATCCAAAAATTTTCTGGAACTTTGTCAATTCAAAGAAAGATTCGGATGGATACCAAGATAACTTTACATATGGTCATGTCACCTTGACAATAACATCGGACATTTGCAACGTTTTTGCTCATCGTTTTTGTAATTCCTTCTCTGATTCTATTGTTGATATAGATCGTAGTTACTTCGAGTTTTTATATAAATGTCCTCAAGTGAATTTTAATAAAGTCCCAATAGACCTAGAAAGAGTCCTTCACAATATTTCATCGTAGGAACGATGATTACTCTGCTGGCCCTGATGGCATATCTCCAATAATTTAAAAAAAAGTGTAAGTCCCAAATAGCATTTCCCCTTCATTATTTGTTTTCATTGTTTTAAGATTCTAGTCGATTCCCTTAACTGTGGAAAAGATATTTTATTAACCCTGCATTTAAAAAAAGTATTAAATCGGATATTCTTAGCTACAGACCAATATCTAAGCTTTCGTGTATCCCCAAATTATTCGAAAAACTTGTTTGTGAAAGCTTAGATTTTGATATTAAAAATAAAATTTGCAAACAACAACATGGTTTCGTTCAGAAAAGATCAACAGTAACAAACCTTGTATATTTTCTTCGTAAGTGTTCCAACGCACTTGAAATCGGACGTAAGTTAGATTATATATACATATATACAGACTTTTCAAAGGCTTTTGATAAACTATTTCTACTTACTTACTTACTTAAGGTGGCGCTACAGTCCGGGTCGGACTAGGGCCTCAACCAACATGCTTCTCCAGATAGCTCGGTCCCTAGCTAGCTGCCTCCAGTTTTGCACGCCAAGTTGGTTGAGGTCCTCTCCTACTTGCGTGCGCCACCTGAGTCGCGGTCTTCCTCTACTGCGCCGTCCCTCGGGATTGGATTCGAAGACTTTCCGGGCCGGAGCGTTGGTGTCCATTCGCTCTACATGACCCAGCCATCTAAGTCGTTGGACCTTGACTCGTTTGACAAGGTCAGTGTCGCTGTACAGCCCGTACAATTCGTCGTTAAATCTTCTTCTCCACTCTCCATCTATGCAGACGGGACCAAAAATCACCCGAAGAATTTTTCTCTCGAAGCATCCTAAAGCGTTCTCGTCTGCCTTTGACAAGGTCCATGCCTCTGCGCCATATATAAGAACCGGGATGATAAGTGTCTTATACAGGGACACTTTAGTTGCTCGAGAGAGGACTTTACTACTCAATTGCCTTCTTAGTCCGAAGAAACAGCGATTGGCAAGAGTTATTCTTCGTTTGATTTCAGCGCTGGTGTCGTTGTCTGAATTAATAGCGGCGCCTAGGTAGACAAAGTCCTTAACTACCTCAAAGTTATAGCTGTCAATCGTGACGTTTTGTCCAAGACGTCGGTGTTGGGTGTCCTTTCTTGATGACAGCATATACTTGGTCTTGCCCTCATTTACCACTAAACCCATTTTCTTCGCTTCCGTCTCAATGCTCATAAACGCGCCATTGACATCACGCTGCGTTCTTCCAATTATGTCAATATCGTCGGCATATCCGAGCAATTGAACGGATTTTTGAAAGATTGTGCCTCTTGTGTTGACGTGGGAGTTTAGCACTATTCTTTCAAGAACGATGTTGAAGAAGTCGCCTGACAGTGCATCGCCTTGCCTAAAACCTTTTTTGACATCGAATGTATCGGTGAGATCTTTTCCGACCCTGATGGAGCAGCGTGCGTTCTCCATCGTCATCCTACACAATCGGACAAGTTTGGTAGGGATGCCAAAACTAGACATGGCTCTATATAACTCCTCTCTATAGATGCTGTCATACGCGGCCTTAAAATCGATGAAAAGGTGGTGGGTATCGATTTGAAGCTCCTGGGTTTTTTCCAAGATCTGCCGTAGTGTGAAGATTTGGTCTATGGTGGACTTTCCTGGTCTAAAGCCGCACTGATAAGGACCTATCAGGTTGTTGACGAATGGCTTCAGACGCTCACACAATACGGCAGAGAGGATCTTATATGCGATGTTAAGAAGACTGATACCTCTGTAGTTGGCGCAGTTCAGAGGGTCTCCTTTCTTGAGGACCGGGGAAACAATGCTAAGGTTCCATTCATCGGGCATGCTTTCTTCCGACCATATTTTGCAAATGAGCTGGTGCATACTCCTGACCAGGTCATTGCCTGCCGCTTTAAACAATTCGGCAGTGAGGCCATCAGCTCCAGCAGCTTTGTTGGACTTTAGCTTGGATACTGCTGTCTTCACTTCGTTCAGGTCGGGTTGGCGGAATTGTTGGTCTACGTCGCCTAAATCGAATGGTTCTATCTCTCTAACAGCGGAATTGGGTTCATCATCGCCGTTATAGAGCTTGGAAAAGTGGTCTTTCCATATCCTCAGCATTGACTGCGGTTCCACCACGATGTTCCCTTGGTCGTCTTTGCAGGCTTCGGCTCGGGGCTTATAGCCCGAGGCTGTTGTTTTTACCTTTTGGTAAAACTTCCGAACCTCATTCCTGCTGTGGCACCCTTCTATCTCCTCGATCGCGCGCTTCTCATGCTCTCTCTTTTTCCGTCTGAGAAGCCGGTGTTCGTCTCTCCTCTTCTGCTTGTAGAGCTCGTAAGCAGTTCTAGTCTTTTTGATAAACTATTTCATGATATTATATTATTTAAACTGAATGCATATGGATTCCCTTGAACCTTCGTCAATTGGATCAGATCGTACCTTACTGATAGATCATATGGTAAAATTTCGAAGCATGCTTTCAGACTCTTTAAGGCGCACTCAGGATTACCACAAGGTAGTCACCTTGGTCTCTGTTATGCTTCGCAAATCTGGGGTGCAGATGAATATGATGAAATTGAACAATTCCAGAGAAATTTCCTGAAAAAACTCTTCAACTTCCCTCGAAATACCCCAAGTTATGCTATCTACCTGGAAACAGGAATTCCTAAACTATTTACAAGTACACTTAAAGCACAGGCTGATTTTATTATCAAAACATTATCTTATGAGGACTCACGAATAACAAAGAAAATGCTCTTATACGAGTTAAGGAACAAAGACTGGTTGACTGCTAAGTGGGAAAGCCTTGGCATTGCTTGTGGTGAAACACTAGTTTTTAACGCAACAAACCCTAATAACATAAAAGAGCAGCTGTACCGTATAATACAAAAAAATGAAGACTCGATGCGAGAAGGCTTTATCGTAAGTGCACGTGAATCCAACAGTAGATTATTATACTCACAACTTAATTACAACCTGAATAAGAGAAACTACTTCCACGATTCGCTAACCTACCGAGAAATTTCTATTATTTTTAAAGCAAGATGTGAACTACTCAGCTTAAACGGATGTCCTTATAACGGGAGCTTCAATCAGTTTTGTACAATTTGCAACCTTAAGGCAAAGGAGGATTGCTTCCATTTTATTAGTATTTGCCCAATATTTAAGCCACACAGACTTTTCTTCTTTGGGAAACATAGTCTATCAATGCAAGATACCCTTAAAATACTCAACGAGTGCGACTGGAAAACACTAAGCAAATTTTTAGAAGTAATCTCCAAGTATAGAATGTTACTGGTAACTGAATACGTTTAATTGCAAGTTTATTTATTATATTATATTATTTACAATTGAACAGTCAATAGTAATTGTACCTTTATAAAAATTATGTTTGCTAACCAGGCTGACGGCTAAGCCATAGCTAAAAAAATTCATGTATTATGTTAACTAGATGAAATAATGGATAAATAAATGAATTTGTTACTTACTTGTTACTTACTTACTTAGTCACCTTGGCCCTATCCTCTTTATTCTAGCCATTAATGATGTTACTTTTAGCTTGTCATCAAGTGAAATTTTGATATTCGCAGACGATATTAAAATTTTCAAGACAATAGACTGAGCAGCTGATCGCTTTATTTTACAATCTGATGTTGAAAATTTTGCCTTATGGTGCGATAAAAATGGATTGATTCTCAATCCAAGCAAATGTCAAAGTATAACTTTCTCGAAGAAACTATATTGTTAGTAAAGGAAATTTAATGTTAGACTTTATTAAAAGATGGTCTAAGGAGTTTGCGGACATCTACGTCACTCTTTCGCTGTATAACTAACGTGACCATTTATTTTTTTCTCAGAGCCGGACATATGCAGAATTATGTAATAAAAAAAGGTTACTATACCTAGTGATTTACAAGGTTTCTTATTATTATTATTATTTTAAAATAATCAAAGCAAATAAGTAGTGGCGTGAATTCTAGTTTGTATTTTTATATTTATCGGCTGAACAAATTTGTTTTAAGATATCGGATCTTGTTTTTAGAGAAGTGCGAAACTCAGTACATGATTTATTTATATTTATCTTCGTTATCAAAATAGCTTTCATTACTGAGACACTCAACTATGTTTTATCACTTGTCCAAACCTTGTTCATTTGAGAAAAAACTCTTCTCACAGGTGCGTTACTTCCTCTTCCAGGCAGACACATAACGTACTCAATAATCGTAGAAAAGTTTGTTAAAGTTAGACTATTGGCACGAAAGTGCTGGAATAAATCGACCCAACGATTAACGATTCAGTTGGAACATCCTCGGTATTCCAGCCAGAGATTTTTTCATCTGTCACGAAGTATAAAATAAATGAAAACTCGTAAAGACTCTCACATCTTGGCTGTTGTTGAATCCTCAGTTAAATCCATTTTGCTCTTCGATTTTCAAAACAGCTTCATGAAAGGTCGCTGCTTGTGCGTGCAAACATTCAATCCCAATAATCTGTCTCAACTTTGAGTAAACATTATTATTTCCTCTCCTATTCTTTCCCCTGAAGTTGCAGTTCGTGTTATCTCACCAAAACGCAACAATTTTTTATTGAAGTCATTAAAAGACAATACTTTCTTCAAATAATGCACAATAATATCCGATGTTTCGCCTGGCTGCTCCCGAAATTCTAAAACCTAAACTTTCACGCCTTCGTATGGTAAAAAATAGCGAACAAAAACTGGGAATAATTTGATTGAGCTATGATTTGAAGCATCCGTTAACAATGTTATGCAGTTGGATTTACGTAAATGCTCTTTTATATCTTCGAATGCCATGGTTGACAGCACATTTACCACAATAGCTTGAGACTTTGTACGTGCACATCTAAATTTGCTCAAAACATGCTTGAATTAAAGAAGAAGAACAGTCATTTGAGCGAAAACCGTGATTATGTTGCACGGTGTAATACACACACGTACCCTCAGCTGCAGTTATATCCAAATCCTTAGAAGTCGGTGAGTCGGTTTTCTTAAAAAAATTAAGCATTGACGAGCTTGAAGGAGCGCAGCGGCTTGATCGGCAAGTCTATGTTTTTCTGATTAAAATTGTCGTACAGATTTTAGTGTTGAACATGGTGGTGCCATTGATATACTGGCACCACCATGTTCAACACTAAAATTTGTACGACATTTTTCACATGTAACGTCTGCTGTGTCATCTTTTCTTTGTTTTATAAATGGATACTTTTGTTGCAAACTAATATTAAAGGAACACTTGCGTTTAGGCATTATTTTTTTGTTACAAAACATTACTTGAACTAAAACAAAACCATCGATAACTAACTAACACGATGGCAATCTCTGGCCAGGGCGGCATTTGTCCACAAGCTGTTCACACACAATTTCACGAAAATTACTTACACAACTTTCATTTCGCTTTGTCCTACACTAGTTGAGTTAACGAAAAAATCGGATTTCTCAGCTTTGACCACAACTTCAGATTTCGCCTTTTTGGATTTTTAAAAAATATTTTTGTTTCCCACTTAAAATTTTTTTTAATTTTAACCTCGAGTATCTTGCTAGCACGCATTCCGAGTTAATAGCAACATATGTACAAAAGAATTAAAATGTTTTTGCTTAAATTTTATCGAATTCAAAGAAAATCAACCCTCAAAAAAATTGCAAAAGCGGGACAATTTCAGCCTCGCGGGTTAAAGCGGGACACTCTGCCTGAAAGCGGGACTGTCACGTATGGTCACGTTATGTATAACTGTCATGTTCAACCCCATCTAGAATATGCTTTTCAAATATGGTCTCCTTATTATGCAGTGCACGATTTAAGGATATAAAGTATACAGCGAAGATTTATTAGATTTGCTCTCAAGGGACTTCCATGGATTGATCTTTATGACCTTTCACCGTATGAGCACCGTATTCAACTTTTGCAGATGCAAATGCTTTCGCAACGGCGAATAAATCGAATAAATAATGATTTAGTTTTTCTTCACCAGCTTATAACAGGACAAATTGATGTTCCTGACTTGCTCTCATGCATAGGTTTTTAACTACTGGGGAGGCTCATTCCTTCCCGACGATCAGTCACCTTGTCGCGGTGGGGGGGGGGGGGGGGCTTAAGTAGTTTATTTGAACCGAGCTCGATGCCGAAAGGTGGTGGAAGGATGGGGAAAATGAATGAAAACCAAGAATTGATCAAAAAAATAGTATGGAAGATAACCCAAAGGAATTTTTATTCCACAGGTGGCAGTCGTCAAAGCGAAAATCCACCCGTAGTTTTCACTACGGCAATGGCATGGATTCTGGAGGCCCCATCTAACATACTAACTTCCTCCCTTACTGGTGGTTACACACGAGTCAAAGGTACCGTAACCGATGTGGCGGTACCTAACCAATTGCTTTTGCAACGCATTGAGCTCATCAATCAAGAGCGAGAAAACATGTCAGCTGATGCAATCTTGCTTGGTATACCAAAAAATAATGGAGAAGATCTATCCAGTTTATTTAATAAACTTTGTGTTTCTGTCAGTTGCTCGACACCACCTTAACCGATAAACATTTTTCGTGTGAAACCTAATAGTCCGGTCAAATTAGCTTCAAAAATAGGGGTAAGGTTACATTAATTCGCACCTAGCTAAAAATTGGGATGAATGTTGGCAACCCCATTACTTACAATTTTTCAATTATCCACATGAATCCGCCTTGTGGAAAAAAATTTATTCAAAGTCAAATGCTGCAAAAATCGGTTTTTTGAGTTTTCCAGCTAAAAGGTAAGTTTTATCATAAAAATAGAAAACCAAAAATTATTCATCATGCATTTATCTATAAATATTGTAAACACACTTTTTTCCCTAAGAATCACCATTTCGGAGATATAGCTATGCAAAAAGTTGTATTCTTCGTAATATGTATGTCAATTACCGTTATATGCGTTACAGAACGATAACATAAGTAAAAAAAATAGTTTTCGTGGCGTATACATACAAACAATTGTAAGAATATAAACTCGAAAAAAACCCAGTCCCTCATTTTATATGACCGTACGGTCTTGTAGGCTTGTATTGAGCAACAACTGTCTGCTATTCAATTGTCCGCGTGGCGACGCTAGTATAACTGCTTCTTTTTCAAGGCCTAACTAGAGAGAATAGTATTAGTCTCAAGCATTCCTTCGTAGTAAGAACACATAGTTTTTGCTTTTATTTCCAAACAAAATTTGTGCAGTTTTGTGTTTGTTATAGAAATGTAGTAGTACCCGTGGCGTGATGGTTAGCATGTCCACCTGCTAACCCAGAGGTTCGAAGTTCGAATCCCAGCAGAGGCAAAAATGTTTTTCCACGGGTATTGCCTTTCGCGAGGAATTGGCAAGTCCTCCGTTAGTATTCATTGCCATGAAAAGCGCTTTGTCAATTAGCCGTTCGGAACCGGCAGAAAATTGTAGGTCCCCTCCATTCCCTCACAAGGCATGGTTGGGAGAAATGCGCTAGGCCCAAAGGCTCATCGCTCTGTTGCGCCACCCTATTTATTTATTTTATTTATAGAAATGTCTCAATTTTGCTTTATTTGTAGTAAACATTTGGCCGAAAGCGAAACAGTTACTGTTGATCGTGGCCTAAAGAAGTTAATTGATGGAAGTATTAAAAGAGGTGATGAATTTTCGGAATACCTGAAAGCCCAGACTTCTGTGACAGTTCATGTGCAGTTCCGAAAAAAATTGTTTAGGAGAGGTAAAAGTACAGTATTGAAATTGTTTGAGAGACAAGATTTAGTTGATTGTGCTGACGTTTTCAAAGAAAGTACCTCTACTCCACAAGCTGTAATCACCAACGGAATTCGCTTTCTTCTTTCCGTTTACGGATCTCCAAAAAAATTACGTGCTTGGATAAGTTTCGATACTTATCTTTTGCTAAAAACACAACCTCTGCTTCTGCTGAGCAACATCTATTTCGGGTATATTATCAAGTTCAAATATGGCTCGGTAATAAACTAAACCCAGAAGACTGGGGTTGGAAGTTAATTGACAATATATTGGAACCAGTTAAGACTTTACTCCCTCCTGTACCGGAAAAACTCCTCAACTCAATTTTTTGCAATTTCGAAAAGGGGTGTAATGCTAAATGCGGCTGTAAGAAAGTTAGGTTGTTTTGTTCATTAGCATGTGTAAGTTGTCGAGGCGAATCGTGCTCCAATGTTCAATCGCCATCGCCAGTAGAAGAGGATTCTTACGATATATGCGAAGAGACTTCTGATGCATCGCTCTTTGAACCATTTATTTGCACACAGCAGAAAGAAGAAGAAGAAAAAGAAGAAGAAGATGAAGAACAAGACATTATGGATTATGTTTCATTAGAAGAGTTTCAATCAGACGAATAGTTTTCTCAAATTACTCATTACTTACACCGCTCTCATTCATTACAATAGTACCATTTTCAATTTAATACAATAGCTTTTACCTCAACAGAACCACAATAGAGAGTGGAATAGGCCTACCGGAGAAACCACGTAAAAAAAAAAACGCGCCATGCACACTACCTCACGGGTGGCGCGGAAATGTGTGCATATTAGGAGTACTTTACTCCACACAACTTTTTCAACTTTTTGCAAAGCTATATCTCCGAAATGGTGATTCTTAGGGAAAAAAGTGTGATTACAATTTTTATAGATAATTGCATGCTGAATTATAATTTTTGTTTTTCTAGTTTTATGATAAAACTTACCGTTTAGCTGGATAACTCAAAAAACCGATTTTTGCAACATTTGACCTTGAATAAATTTTTTTTACACAAGGCGAATTCATGTGGATAATTGACAAATTGTAAGTAATAGGGTTCCCAACATTCATGCCAAATTTTTAGCTAGGTGCGAATTAATGAAACCTTGAATGTTTATTTTGACCGGACTATAAGCAGAATTCAACAAAAACAGACACTGCAATAGTAGTGAAGTTCAAAACAACCACCGAAAAAAATACTTTGTTTGCATCGATCCATCAGCGCTGGAAATCAACAAAAGTAAACACAAGCTTGCCTGACATTGGTATGCTATCTGACAGCCGAATTTTCGTAAATGAAAGCTTAACGTCACATAACCATATGATTCTTCGTAAAGCTCTACTTTTAAAGCGAACAAAAAAGCTCCTCAGTGTTTACACTCGCTATGGGAGAGTTTTTGTAAACAAGATAGGAAAAACAGCAGATAACAGATCACTTTTAGCTGCATCTATTGAAAACTTAAATCGAATTGCAGGCGTAAGGAATGAAAGAGACAACAATGAAGACGGATCGTGAGCAGCTTTTCAAAGAAAAATTGAAATCAAAACTTCTTGTAATACTACTTTTTCGTACAAACCAATTTATTGCTTTTATTTATTTACTTATTTATTTATTTTTTTAAATTTTATACTACTTTCTTTTAACTTCATTTAAGTATTTCTATTCATTTTTCTTTTGCCATATTTTTTTCATGTTTGCTTTTATAGGTGTGGTGCTTGTATTCTGATAAGTAATTTAAACATTTCTTTGAAGTTGTTTGATAATGGCTAATATTTTAGCACTGAATGATAAAATTGTTCTCATGCTTTTGACAGAGATGATAAACCGCGATATTATGTTGGGAATTCTCAGCAAACAATATGTGGGGCTCAAGCTCTGTCATATAAATGCACAGAGTTTGCATTCTAAGATGGATCAATTTAGAAATGTGTTTGTAAGGTCAAGTATTGATATAATACGTGTTTCAGAAACATGGTTTTTTGCTGATATAATAGATGTAGATAGTATATGACATGGTGGGTTACAAATTGTTTCGTGCTGATAGATCTAAGATAGAGGTGGTGGAGGTGTTGCCATTTACATACGCGAATCTACTGAATTCAAAGTAGTTATAAAATCTGAGCTGTCTTCACAAATTGAATATGTTTTCGTAGAGATTACAAACAGAACAAATCGCTGCTTACTTGGGGTTGCTAACCGCCCAAACAGATACAGACAGTCCTCTTCATACTTTGAAATCATCGTGTGCGGTGACCTTAACTGTAACTTGCTTGAAACTATAAATTCAAAAAACTTTCTTGATAGCTTGGAAACATATGGTCACAGTATAAATCCCACTCACTTTTCAACAACAAGTTCTACGTTGTTAGATTTATTAATTGTAAGTAATCCCAGCGACATACTTCTTTATTCTCAACTGGATGCCCCTGCTTTCTCCAAGCTTGACCTATTGTTTGCCACCCTTAAAGTAAATCCACCTTTCAAGCCCACTATCTACAAGTATAGAGACTTCAAAATTTTCAAACCTGATGAACTTGTTCGAGACATTCGACAGTTTAACTGGCAAACAATATATGCCCTAGTATCACCTGATAAAAATAAATAAATAGGGTGGCGCAACAGAGCGAGGAGCCTTTGGGCCTAGTGCATTTCTCACAACCATGCCTTGTGAGGAAATGGAGGGGACCTACGATTTTCTGCCGGTTCCGAACGGCTAGTTGAGAAAGCGCTTTTCATGGCAATGCATACTAACGGAGGACTTGCCAATTCCTCGAGAAAGGCGATACCCGTGGAAAAAACATTATCACCTGATGATGAAGTAAAATTTCTTCAAGACTCTATAACTAAACTTTTCGACAAACATATCCCTCTAAAAGTTAAATTACTAAATACCACAATGAATTCATGGTTTACGTCTGAAATTCTAAACCTCATAAGACAACGTGTAAACGTTGGAAGCGGTTTCGAGTTTCTGAAATGTTAGCAGAATTTCGATCATTGAGAAACTTGGTGTGCAAAAAAATACGTGATGCCAAACAAAGAGTGGACACCAGTACGATAACTTTGGTGACAAGAAATAATAACGGTTTTTGGTGGAGGGGTTCAATACAAGCATTTTTTACTATGGGAGTTGGGGTCTACCTCCCCCCGTTTAAGCGGTAGGGGCAATTTTATAAAAATTGACTTCAAATCTAAAAAAAATATTGTTGAACAACGGGAAAACTTACACATACAAATTATACTTTTTATGAAAGCCAGAAATAAATTATATATATGTTATTTATATATTTAATAAATAATATAATATAAATAATAATAATATACATATTATTTATATATTTATAATACATTTTAAATGAAGTGGTTTCAACCTATAGTTTTTGAAATAACTGATTTCAAAGTCAAAATCAACGAAATTGTTTCGTTGGTTACCGATGAGGTTGTAAAGATTAGAAATTGTTTTAAAGTGAAACATATATAGATATTTTCATCTTCTACAGATTCAAGTTTTCTCCTCTTTATTTCAATGGATGTCTGCTCCATAAATTCTCTTCGTTTATTAGCTGTACTATTTGAATTTAAAAGTAAAGTTATTGATAACAAATAAGTACATATTCCAATTTAAGCTTGATAGGAATAATGCGTAAAAATTGTAAAAATAAAAAATGCCAACCAGTTTTTCGGTTATCCTGGGTAACAAACTATGTAACCAAACAACTGGTTAAAAGCGTGGGTTTTTTTTCATAACCACCCTTACATGAAAGACGGTATGATTGGTATGGATATATTATCCAACTCAAAATGTTATCAAATAGAAAAAGTCTTTATGCTCCAATAAAAAAAAAAAAAAAAAGAATTAAGAATTCACCCTGCTGCCTTGTCTCTCACTCAAGCACATTATTAGATACTTTCACCTTTTTCAGTATATGTAGCTATACATCCTTCCTTGGAATCGACAGTGTTTTGATTTCTTAACATAAGATTTAGGAACTGCATCGTAACGCAAAAGTAATGCGAATACCGCCTGAGCCCAAATCTTTTTTTTTTTCAAAATGATCAGCGCAAATATTAAACGGTGGCAACGGTAGGTTCTCTTTCATTTCTTTTAAGTTACAATTTCCCGAATTTAAAAGCCAAACGAGTAACTCCCGATCCATTACTATTTTTACAATATTTAAAATTACAAAACACCATTTTTCAAAGATTTTATTTTCAAAATTAGAGATTGTTGTCGCTTCTCAATACCGTTTTCAGAAATAAATCCCTTAAGGGACATATTTTAAAACCTAAACTGCCAAATTACCCTTATTTCAAAATTGTGTGTGTATAAAATAAGCAAAGCAGAGACAAAAACATAAACAATAATAAATAGTGTGACTATTTCTAGGTAACAATCTTCTTATGCCGAGTTTGAGAAAGTTGTTTAATTCGGGTGTCAGCTTCTATATATAGTTACTCAATGATAATACTCAAAGTGGTTTTTTTTATTTTTTTTTTTTCGTAAATTTTGACTTTGAAGTCAGTTATTTCAAAAACTATAGATTGAAACCACTTCATTTAAAATTTATTATAAAGTGCAGATTTCTGGCTTTCATAAAATTTTTTTAGATTTGAAGTCAATTTTTATAAAATTGTCCCTACCGCCTTAACGGGGGGAGGTAGACCCCCCTCCCATAGTAAAAAATGCTTGTATTGAACTCTTCACCAAAAACCGTTATTATTTCTTGTCGCCAAAGTTATCGTACTCTCGCCAAAGAGTGTATTCTGAACGACTTAACGAAAACTTTTCTTCAAAAACACTATGGAAAAACATGTGTAGCGCGGATATTTGTCCTAATTATCTCAATGAAGAGTTTGCAAAAGTTCAAAGCAATCAAAATATACCTGATAACAATGGTGTACTTGATGGCTCATTTGAGTTTCCGGTTGTTGACCCATCAAATGAGAATGAGGGTTGTAACAAGGCAAATTTTAAAACATCGTCACATGCTTTTCATTTGCCGAACGTAAGGAACAGCGGCCGCCACCTAGCGTCCAATAGAAAGAGGAAAGCTCCACGCGAGACAACAACCTAAGGAGTAAGCTTGCAGCCAAGGCATTACACCCAGTGGTGAAAAATAATTATGTTCTACCAGAAACCACATAGTGGGAAAGCTCACATCGCCACCATTAATGGTTAATAATACAGTAGGTGGTAGCATTCGACAACAACACCACGGCATACCCAACTCGCCAAGCACAAGCAGTGTATGCTACGCCGCGCCGCGCCGGTCGGTAGAGATCGGTGGTGAGTTGCGTTTATCGTCATAATAATATTGTATAGGGAAACATATTGTAATGAACACCCAACATTTATACCAATTTCCTAATCGAAAACGTTTAACCGAAAACACAACTGGCAACACTATAATGGAATGGTATGAAATGACAGGCATTGCTTGTAAGCCAGTGTGTGTGAGTGTAGAGATGCTTGACAGCAAATGTGGAAACCATGGAGAAGAAACTGGAACGCTCTAGATGAGTGTTGTTCTATATAAATAGGACCGCTGACGCAACGAGCAGTTCTGTTTTGATTATAGAGTGATAAAGTTAAGAGTGAAATGTTGTTAACCAGTGATAGTCCAATAGTCGAGTTGAGTTCGAATAAAGTATAGATACTGAATAAAGTGGTAGAAATAAAGTAAAAAGTGAAGTTTTATTTTGCGAACTAAGCGGACGTTACATTGGTGTCAGAAGTGTAAATAAAACTTATTTGACTAGTAAAGTTTAAAAAAAAAAAAAGTAAAAAGAAAAATAATAATTATATACAGCGAAAATGGGTAAGTTGTAAGAAGAGCTCACTTGCATTGAGCTTAAAAGTGAGTTAGGTAAGCGAAATCTTTCTAGAGCGGGATCGAAAAATGAGCTCGTCCTGCGCTTGCGTAACTATTTGGAACAGCAAGGGGAAGACGTGAACACTTTTGTTTTTGAAACAGAAGTGGAAGAAGAGCAAGTAAGTGAAAATGTAGATTTTTCTAGTATGATGAAACTTTTGTTAGAACAACGAAACGAGCAAAAGAAAGAACAGCAGAATGTTCTCGAACGACTCGAAGTACAACAAAAGAAGCCGGAAGAGCAACGAAATGAGCAAAAGAAGGAACAGCAGAATGTTCTCGAAAGACTCGAAGTACAACAAAAGAATCTGGAAGAGCAACGAAACGAGCAAAAGAAGGAACAACAGAATATTCTCGAAAGACTTGAGGCGCAACAGAATGTTTTGGAAGGTCAGAAAAACATTCTAGAAGGCAAATTGGGCAACATTGAAAAAAATGTGTTTGCCCTTGACGAACGCGTTGAAGGTATGGAAAAACAGCTTTCTGTTGTAGAGAATCGTTTTGAAATCGTAGAAAGCCGATGTGATAAACAGTTCTCTGTTCTGACCAAGGAATTGGACCAGATACGGAAAATCAAAATTCGAGAATCTAATGGAGAGTCTGCAAAGAAAAAGGAGATGAAACCGCCAACATTTGATGGACAGTCTTCTTGGTCAGTCTACAAGAGACAATTTCAGGCAGCCGCGACAACAAATGGCTGGGATGACGAAGACAAGTACATTGCACTGACTCTTGCTCTTAGAGGACCAGCAGCTGAATTACTTCAAACAGTTCCAGCTGGTAAGAGCGGTGATTTCAGTTCTCTCGTGGCAGCTATAGATAAACGCTTTGGAGATATCCACTTGAAAGAAGTCTTCCGAGTCCAACTCAATAACAGAGTCCAGAAAAGGGGTGAAAGTCTACAGCAGCTCCAAGCAGACGTCGAAAGACTGATTCACCTGGCATACCCGAATGCTAGAGAAGAAATCATCAACCAGCTTGCTGTTGAGTCCTTTGTTCGTGCCATTTCCGATATAAATCTTCAGAGGTCTGTGCGAACTGCTAGAACACGTACTCTTTCTGAAACTTTAGCATTTGCATTGACAATTGAAGCAGCAGAACAGGCTTCTCATGGAGTACATCGACTTAGAGAAGCCATAGTCGAAGAATGCTCATGCCAAAGAGCTGAAATACAAAAGAACCAGCGGAGCGGACTAGCAAGATGTTGGAACTGCAACAAGACCGAAAACTTACAGCGTCAATGCCGACTGCCACCAAATAAAGCCGCTTGTCAACATTGTGGAAGCAAGAGATCCAACCTAGAGCAAGGTAACAACAACCCCAGCGTTGCCTATCAATCCAACTTCGAGGGGCAGAGGTGGGTTTCTTGTATCGATGGCCCCAGAACCACCATCCAGGTCTCACAGACCAAACGAGACAACAAAAGTCTGACTGTGGAGACTACTATTAACGGGACCAAACATGTGGCTACCATCGACACCGGTGCCACAGCCTCCATAGTACGTCGAGACCTGGTAAAGACGACGTGGCTTCATGACACCAATAGCTACCGTCTAAGAACCACAACGGGAGAAGCAGCAAGAGTATATGGAGAAGTGTGTCTTAAAATCCGACTGGCTGATCTAGTGTTTACTCATCAATTCCTGGTGGCAGATATATGTGACGAGTGCATCATTGGAATCGACTTTATGAAACAGCACGGAGTTATTTTGGATATCGGTAATCAAGTTTTGAAATACAAAAATAAAGAAATTCCAATGACCTATTCGAATGAAAATACGTCAACACTGAGGACTGTCATCACGGAAGATCTTATCCTGCCTCCTTCTTCTGAAGTGTTCGTTTGGACAAAGCTTGAAGGTGAGTTTGGAAGCCTTCGATACCTCATGGTGGAACCAGACCCAGAGTGTTCCTCCCAAAGCGTCATCATTGGGAAAACTCTGGTAGCACCGAAAAACAAAATGGTCCCCGTACGATTACTAAACACCAGACCGTACGATGTAAAGTTGAAGAAAGGAGAAGTCGTTGGACGTTGCGAATCGGTTGCAGCAATTACGAAGATCACAGACGAAGTCCCGAGAAAAACTATTACTCCGGAGGAGCTCAAAACCATCAAAGCTAGAATCCTGAATTCATCCAACCCTGATCACCAACAAACGAGGATGGCTGAAAATCTCCTACAAGAGTACACTGACATCTTCGCATCGGCAAAGGGACAATATGTTAGGACAGAGTTGGTGCAGCATCGCATCAACACAGGAGATGCAAGACCGATTCGTCAGCCCGCAAGACGCCTTCCACTGGCCAAACAAGGTGAGGTTGAGGAAATGATAACAACAATGAAGAAGGACGGTCTTATCGAAAATTCCAAAAGTCCTTGGGCGTCACCAGTGGTTCTAGTGAAAAAGAAAGACGGAAGCACTCGTTTTTGTGTGGACTACCGAAGGCTGAACGATGTGACTAAGAAGGACAGCTATCCTCTGCCGAGAATCAGTGATACCCTAGATGCCATGGAGGGAGCCCAGTGGTTTTCGACGCTAGACTTGAAGAGTGGATATTGGCAAGTTGACATCCACCCTGATGATCGGTAAAAGACGGCGTTTTCTATAGGTAATGGGCTCTTACAGTTTAAAGTTATGCCGTTTGGGCTATGCAACGCTCCGGCAACATTCGAGCGTTTGATGGAGTGCGTTCTTCAAGGACTGACGTGGAAAGCGTGCCTTGTCTACTTGGACGATGTCATTGTTTACGGGAAAACATTTGACCAACATTGCAAGAACCTAAAAACCGTGTTTCAGAGACTTCGAGGGGCTAACCTTAAACTGAATCCAGAAAAATGTGCACTTTTCAAAACCGAAGTTAAGTATTTGGGACACATCATCTCTTCCCAAGGAGTGAAGACTGATCCTGAAAAAGTTGACTCCGTCAAAAATTGGCCAACACCACAGGACAAACATCAACTCCGAAGCTTTCTTGGTCTTGCCACATATTACCAACGTTTTGTTAAGAACTTTGCTGGAGTTGCAAAAAGTTTGCATCAGCTCACCGAAAAAGGGAATCAGTTCAAATGGTCAGGTGAGTGTGAAAAATGTTTTCAGGAACTCAAATACCGCCTCTGTAACGCTCCAGTGCTGGCACATCCAACACCTGGCAAAACATTCATCATCGACGCAGATGCAAGCAACGTTGGAATCGGGGCAGTACTATCCCAAGTGCATGATGGCGAAGAGAAAGTGGTGGCATATTACAGTAAGGTCCTCTCGAAGCCTGAAAGAAACTACTGCGTGACCAGAAGGGAACTGCTAGCTCTTATCTTGGCAACAAAGCACTTCCATAAGTACATCTATGGACAGAAATTCCTTCTGCGGACAGACCATGGTGCTCTGAACTGGCTGTTGAACTTCAAACATCCAGAAGGTCAAGTCGCAAGGTGGATAGAAAGACTGCAGACTTATGATTACCAGATTCAACACCGCAGAGGAAAGCTGACCCCATATGCGGATGGGGCAATGAGGAAGTGAGGACCGCTCAACAGGAGGATCCAGATATCGAACCCATTCTCGCATGGAAAGAAAATGAAGAGAAACCTGAATGGGGGACAGGAGTCCAGTTCTCAAAGCCTATTGGGCACAGTGGGACTCACTATTATGTGCAAGAAGGTGTCCTCAGGCGAAGATGGGAGTCCGCTGACGGTAAATCATATGTGATGCAGCTGATCGTACCGCAATCGAAAGTCAGTGAAGTTCTTCGGGAGATGCACGACGAACCTTCTGGAGGTCACCTGGGAGTTAACAAAACACTGGAGAAGGTGCGACATCGGTTCTACTGGTTACATGCTAGAGATGACGTGGAGAAGTGGTGCCGAACATGTGACAAGTGTGCTGCAACCAAAGGACCTGGTAGGAAGATTCAAGGTAAGATGCATCAGTACAACTTTGGATCGCCTTTTGAGAGGATTGCAGTAGATGTGGCTGGGCCTTTTCCAGAGACCAACGCTGGAAACAAGTACATTCTGGTTGTAATGGACTATTTTAGCAAATGGCCTGAGGCGTATGCCATCCCAAATCAAGAAGCCAAAACGGTGGTCGACCAGATTGTGTTTAACTGGGTAAGTAGGTTTGGCGTACCTATGGAACTCCACTCCGACCAAGGGAGGAACTTCGAGTCAAACATCTTCCAAGGAGTGTGCGGACTACTTGGCATCAAGAAGACCAGAACCACACCGCTTCATCCACAATCTGATGGGATGGTTGAAAGATTCAACCGGACCTTGAAAGAACACCTCACCAAGGTCGTAGGCGACTACCAAAGAGACTGGGATAGGCACGTACCGCTATTCCTGATGGCCTATAGAAGTGCAGTACATAGCTCGACAGGACAAACACCATCTGACATCCTGTTTGGGAAAACCATGCGGCCGCCCAGCGAACTTAAATTTGGATGCCCCACAGAGGAGCCACAGGACACGAACGAGTATGTGGATGACCTCAAGGAGAGACTCGCTGACATCCATAAAAGAACAAGGGAACGGATGAAAACCTACAGCGACCGGATGAAGACACGGTACGACACAAAAGCGACAACGGCAGGATTCCAAGTAGGAGATCGTGTGTGGCTTTATAATCCTCATCGTCAAAAGGGATTGTCACCGAAACTTCAGCAGAACTGGGAAGGTCCTTATACTGTTGTCACGAGGATTAACGTCGTGGTTTACCGCATTCAAAGAGGATTAAGAGGCAAGTTAAAAGTAGTTCATTGTGACCGGCTGCATCGATATAGTGGCGAGGCTGCAGATGGAACTATTCGGGACGAACAATCTTAAGGAGGGGGCAGTGTAATGAACACCCAACATTTATACCAATTTCCTAATCGAAAACGTTTAACCGAAAACACAACTGGCAACACTATAATGGAATGGTATGAAATGACAGGCATTGCTTGTAAGCCAGTGTGTGTGAGTGTAGAGATGCTTGACAGCAAATGTGGAAACCATGGAGAAGAAACTGGAACGCTCTAGATGAGTGTTGTTCTATATAAATAGGACTGCTGACGCAACGAGCAGTTCAGTTTTGATTATAGAGTGATAAGGTTAAGAGTGTAATGTTAATAATCAGTGATAGTCCAATAGTCGAGTTGAGTTCGAATAAAGTATAGATACTGAATAAAGTGGTAGAAATAAAGTAAAAAGTGAAGTTTTATTTTGCGAACTAAGCGCACGTTACAATATGAATACGGGTTGCACAAGCACAGCAGATAGGAAGATTATATGGGAGTAGGGGATAGCCCATTAGGTTATATGGGAATTGTGCACGGTACCACAAAGAGCTTGGGGTATAAATAGAGCAGCTCAGCGCAAGGAAAATTCAGTTCACCGGCACCAGTCAAATAGTGCGCATCTCCCTAGAGGAAAAGGAATAAGCCGAAAAGTAAACAGTCTACAATCCAGAGAGAATACCGCAGCAGCAGCGACTAATACCTGCCGATCCCCCAGAGCTATTTGCCTGTGATCACCCTACCGAGGTCTTAGGGCGCTCGTGTTTAACCCTACCGAGGTCTTCGGACGCTCGTGTTTCACCCTACCGAGGTCTTAGGGTGCTCGTGTTTCACCCTACCGAGGTCTTCGGACGCTCGTGTTTCACCCTACCGAGGTCTTCGGGCGCTCGTGTTTCACCCTACCGAGGTCTTCGGACGCTCGTGTTTCACCCTACCGAGGTCTTCGGACGCTCGTGTTTCACCCTACCGAGGTCTTCGGACGCTCGTGTTTCACCCTACCGAGGTCTTAGGGCGCTCGTGTTTCACCCTACCGAGGTCTTCGGACGGTCGTGTTTCACCCTACCGAGGTCTTCGGGCGCTCGTGTTTCACCCTACCGAGGTCTTCGGACGCTCGTGTTTCAACCTGCTAGGGTCTTCCGGCGCCTATGCGCTCCGATTTGCCTGTGACTACCTATAGGGTGAATGGTCACACGGGATTGTGCCGCCAGAGGCAGTAAACTACACTAATTGAGTAACCATTAATAGCTTCTCTCCCATAGCCACTGCGAAAACTAAAGGGGAGGACTCAGACCAGAGCCGCAAATTTGACAAGAGCCTTAGACGTCTCGAAGATCACAAGACGCAACCGGAAGTACATGCAACAAACAATCCCGAAGATTATATTACTTTGTTGTTAATTGTAATCGTTGTATTGTAAGTTCTAATAAAAGAGAATTTCTTGACCTTTATGAAGTTTTGGTGTTTTTATTCACTAAAACTTGGCTAGCCGTGAGCATTACCTCGGCTGGAAAACGAAAAACATGTCACAGGGTTATCGGGTTGTTGACCCCGATAATCGTCATTACTTTGGATTTGTAAGAGTTGATGATGCGGAGGTTCTTAGCGCAATTCTAAAAATCAAATCATATGCCATAGGCTTATACGGAATTCACACGCGTTTCATCATGTTAATCTTACCAGAAATACTTCCAGCGCTTACGCATATTTTCAACACAATCATTTTGTCTTCATGTTTCCCCAGAATTTGGGAAATCGCAAAAATTATACCTGTCCTTAAAAAAAGTAAAACACGTTCATCGCCAAAAGAGTTCCGACCTATCTCAATATTTCCGTTTTTATCGAAGGTATTGGAGAAACTACTACATAAACAAAGAATGTAAATAAGCTTTTGACAGACAAACAATCTGAATTTAGACAAGGCCACAGTTGCATGACGTCTAGCTTAAAAGTTTCAGATGATATTCGAAATGCGATCGACAAAGACATGCTAACTTTTTTAGTGCTACTGGATTTCTCCAAAGCATTTGATATTGTCAATCATCAAAAGCTCATTCTGAAACTTAAAAATCAGTTTCGCTTCTCAAATAGTGCTGCTAATCTAATTCTATCGTATGGTCGGAGGCAGGCTGTTGCTATTAACGATAAAATTTCCCAACCTCTCAACCTTATCTCTGGAGTTCCGCAGGGTTCGATTCTTGGCCCGTTGTTATTTTCGATGTTCATTAATGATCTTCCAACGCAAACAAAGCACTCGATTGTTGACTTATAAGCGGATGATGCTCAAGTTCAGTTTAGTTGCAAACTTGGAATGATTGAGGATGGGGTTTACAAACTAAATTCCGACCTAAGTAGAATACTACTGTGGTCAAACACTAACTCCTTAAATCTCAATCCAATAAAATCGAAATGTCTTATAATTTATAAAACATCGTTTAATTACGATTACTTCCCAGCACTGTATCTTGGAAATGATAAACTGGATTACGTAAGTAAAGCCAAAAATTTAGGTATACTTTTTGACTCGACTCTTACTTGGGATCATCATGTACAATTGGTAATCGGGAAAATTAACGGATCACTGCGCAGTTTATCTCTATCGAAACACTTTTCTCCACAACATATTAGATTAAGGCTAGCAAAAACTTTGATTTTACTCCTAATCTCGTATGGATGTCAAATATTCACAATGCACAGTTCTGTAAAGAAATCTGTCAGTTGCTTTCGACAATGTAACGCGTTATGTCTATAATCTCAAAAGATTTGATCATATCACTAATTACACAGGTCTACAAAGAAAAAGCTGTCTGGATGTTTTCAACTGATTTCTATGTATTTAGGTGTTCTGAAAACTAAAAAAATACGGAAAAACTTCTAGAACGTCAGGTTACATTGCTAAGCCCAAAATTTTCTTAAAAAATTGTTTTTTTTTAGCTAATTTGAAGTCATAAATAAATAAGTACATTTGTATTGTGTAATTACTATTATTACTTTTTGTGTCTATGGGATAGTAGAGACTGGACCAAAAAGTATTCGCGTTCGTGGGAGCTTAAGGTTGGCGAAAAGAACGCTCTGCATATAGCTTTGGTGTCTCGTTATAAATTTGTTTTACTGCCGCTTCATATAAAGCTGGAACTGATGAAGCAAGTTGTAAAGTCACTTCTAAGAGATGGAAATTGCTTCAAATATGATATTAAAGTTTCCAGGCCTCTCGGAGGCAAAGTTGATAGAAGGTGTTTTCACTGCACCATATATTAGACGGATACCTATATTGTCAGAAAACGTGAGGTTCTACGTGCAAATGAAAGTCATTTTCAGATTCAGCACACCCAAAAACATAAGTGTGTCACAAAAAAACCAAAACAGCTCTCAACTTAAATTTTTTTGTAGACCTGTGATTATTCAAGCAGGATTTTAGGTTGCACTCTATACACATATCTGAAATACTTGTCCTTGAAAACACTCAAACAGAATAATAATAACTAAAACAGCATCATACCTATTTGAAAAAATAAAATTTTCTAGTTCGTCTCGGTCTTTTACCATATTACAACCCATCTTTAGCTGCAGAATTTCAGAAAATCAGTTTTTCGTAGATGTCATAAGGCAATGGGAATGAAATGGGAATCCCTCACAAGGGATGGTTGTGAGAAATGCGCTAGGCCCAGGGGCTCCTCGCTCTGTTGCGCCACCCTATTTATTTATTTATTTACATAAGGCAATGGATCAATTTACCCATATCTATCAGGAGACTGCGTGGTACCACTCAGTTTGAGGGTTTAAAATTAACCCTTACAAAGCTTAATATTCCTTATAAAATTTTTTTCTTCCAGTATATTACTTAATGTGTCATATTATGCTTAAAATTAGGTAATGTAAATTAACAATGTATAGAACCATTAACTTAACTTTTGCCAATTTAAAGGCTTTGAAGCCCATTGCAAGATTCCTGTAATTAATAAATGAAAAAAAAAATTTTATGAAATTACTCCTGCAGTTCTCTCCATGAAGCTCTTCGTGGTTTGAGCTTGAAAGATGAAGAAGGCAGAAGAAGGAGGTCTTACCTCTAAAGCTAAACTCTCATTCGGGCTAAGCTGTTGGCCAGAGCGGTGCTATCACCGGACTAAGTGAAGCTGAACAAGTCGATCCCACTCCAACGATGGCATCCTCTGGAGAACAACTTTCCAAGCGCCAACAGAAGCTGGAGAGAAGGCGAGCAAAGAGGACACCAGGGTGGCCGAAGGCACTGAATTAAGTTGCAAACAGGTCGCAACAGGACGGGACAGGTCGGAAGAGGTCTCACCCACCAATTCAGGACGGTCTCCCGTAACCGAAGTCACCGCAACTTCTGCAAACGCGAACAGGGTCAAAAGGAAGAAAGTTTCCGGAAGCTCTGCGATACTTCCTGTTGGTCTAACTGGAAAGTCGGTGAATGCAACTGGAGGAACAGGTCGCAAGGCTTGCAAATTCGGTCCACGGACACTGGCTGGAAGGGACGAAGCCGGCATGGTTAAAACTCCAACCGAAACGTTGGTGAATGAAACCGTGACTGCTTGTCGGTCTGGTCCACGGACATTGACCGGACGGGATAAGGCCTCGAAAGGAGCAAAATCCGTCGCACAGCGAAATAAAAGACGGCTGCCATATAAAAGAGTGGCTGTCTCGCATTTCAAAGTTCGTATCTGTAAGGCTGGCAATGACAACAGCATGACCATCACAGAGCGCTGAGAGTACGCAGATCCAGTCTGAGAGATGGTGTTTGGAGGACGGAACCTTTTTGGTCGAGTGCTCAAATCAGCAAACCGCTGTTTGGCTACGTGCATTTGTGCCTAAAATTCCACCCATCCTAAATTCTTCTTTTGAAATTTTCAGGGCACCGGTCTTAACAAAATTCGTCTGCCTTATCCCGGGGCAGCTCAGGAATACTGAAGATGTGCTACAACGTCTCGTTACCCAGAATGATGGTAACGACACTACGAAGTGGAAAGTTCATTCTCACAAGGAGGGTAGGAATCGGGATGGTGAAAACGGTTTTTATCTTGTTGTCGGCGTGGATCAAGCTTCTGTGGCTATCATCAAAGCTAGGTACGACTCCCTACATTTTCATCTTGAAAGGATTAATTTCCAATTTAATTCCAATCGGTGAAATTGATGGATGGATTACTAGTATTTATCAACGATAATAACTCAGATCACCCTTCAACATTCTAAGGCTGCTACTGCACTCCTATGTGGAAGGCTTTCCGTGTTCAATACAAAAACTCACCTTGTACCAATCCTAGAGCCATGGGCCTGGAAGGGCTGAGTTCTTGGTATTGGAGATTATTCAATATTCGCTATGACGAACGGTCTGACTTACCCCGTACCTGTCTCATCATACCGAGCTCTTTTGCAGCAACTAAACTTGATCATTTCTGTGGTAAAAACCTAGTTGCGGCTATGGTAAACAACGAAACGAACGGTGAGTGGAAAACTTTCGTCGTTGCGTCAGTTTACTTTCCTTGGAACTCCATTTTACCCCCTACCTCAAGATAGGTTGTGGATTTGGTGGAGTTTTGTGAAAACCGGAAGTTGGGGCTTATCATGTGCTGTGATGCCAATGCTCAAAACATAGTTTGGGGCAGCGTCAAATGCAACATGAGAGGCAAACATCTTCTGAGTTACATTCTGTCTTCTGACTTAGACATTAACAATGTTGGCAATAGGCCAACTTTTGTTACGGCTATACGACAGGACGTAATTGATTTGACACTATTTAACAAATATGCCAAGGAGATTACCAACTGGAAAGTTTTGCCGGGCGTGCCAACTCTCAGACGACAGATACATTGAATTCCACGTAGCAAATGTGTTTCCCACTCCTTTATTACAAGGAATCCCAAAAAACTAACTGGACACTATTCAACTATGAACTTGGTAACTTCGTCAAAACTCTACCTAAGCTCTCAACATCACAAAAAGTGGAAGATGCAGTTCTAGAAGTGAATTGTGCCTTTACAAGTAGCTTCGAGCTGGCATGTCCAATTAGACAATTGCCTAGTAGATCTACATATGGTTCCGTGGTGATACAGTGAACTACACAAACATCGCAGGGAAACCAGAAGTATTCTGAATAGGTGCCTCAAAACCAAATCTGAGGTCGACTGAAATCTGTATCGATCTAAAGAGAAGGATTTTAAAAGGTTAATTCGAAGATCAAAGAATGCCTCTTATAAAGAATTCTGTGAAAGTATAGAAACACTCAGTGAGACTAGTCGACTTGTCAAAGCCCTTAAAAAGAGCAAGGTAAACAAACTAGAAACACTCAGGAAATCAGATGGTTCCTATACCGAGTCCAAAGCAGAGACACTCAGTCTTATGCTGGAAACTCATTTTCCAGGAAATCAGATATAAATCGGACCACAGCAATCTATTTTCCTTAGATCTGGCGAATCCGATAAATCCACTCGACTAAGCTGGTACACGTCATCGTTAGTTGTTACCGACGAAGCCATCAAACATGCCGTGGCATCTTTTGACAGTTTCAAGTCACCTGGCACTGACGGTGTTTACCCAGCTATGTTGCAGGAAAGTATAAACCCTTTGCTACCTACTTTGAAAAATATTTTCATTGGTAGTTTAGCCCTAGCGTATATACCAACTCCATGGCAAAGTGTTAGAGTCGCCTTCATACCAAAAATTGGTATACAAGACTACTCACTCACCAAGAGCTTAAGACCCATCAGTCTTACCTCCTTCCTGCTTAAAACGCTGGAAAGAATGATTGAGATTTACATACGTAAAACCTCACTCCAAACACACCCTCTGTCTCAGATGCAACATGCTTACCAAAGAGAAAAATCTTGCGAGACCGCACTTCAAAATTTTGTTAGCAGGATTGAATGCGCGCTTGACAGCAAAGAATTTGCGGTGGGCATTTTTATCGACATGCAAGGTGCTTTTGACAATGCAAGCTTCGATGGTATGTGCAATGCTGCCAGAGAACACGGTGTGGACGAGTCACTAGTGTTGTGGATTAAATTAATTTGTTTTTGAGCAGGCTCAAGGTCAATAAAAACAATGTTGTTATATGGTTGTTAACGACGTTTCGAGCATGAATACGCTCTTCATCAGGTCTGTTTATTCGGAAGTAAATAAAACAATCGTCAATTAAAATGTTCAACAAGAACATAATGGTTAAAATAAAAACTTACAATAATACAAGAAATCAGTTTTCACAATGAATACTCAAATACCCAAGCACTGTCATTTGGTCACAAACATTTACATGACGATTTAAAGTTAAAATTTAAAATTTACTTAGCAAACAAAAAAGTTTAAACTGCATCAACCAACTAAGTAGGGATATCTTGGTTTGTTCTGTAGATCAGCTGTCTGTACATGTTGCTGAGATTTTCACAGTCAGATCTCCTATTTACTGTGTTCTCAGTGTTTAGAATGTGCAACATTTCCAGCAACATTCTCTTATTGTAGTTTCTCTCTATGTCTAGTATTGTAACGTTATCAAAGTCTGGCTTGTGCGATTCTTCAATACAGTGTAACGCCAGTGCAGTTTTTTGTGCTCCCTCATTGTTGATGTCAGAACGGTGGCCGGAGAGTCGGTTTCTCAATTTTTGTTTTGATGTGCCTACATTCCTGAAATCTGTTGTGGATTAAAGAAATGCTAGTGAATAGAACCGTAATCGCGGAGGCGGAGTGTGGACAATACGTGATTAAGGGCTGTCCACAAGGTGGTGTTTTATCTCCTCTTCTGTGGTGCATGTTGATCGACTCTCTACTTGTAATGCTCAATGGTTCTAACGTTCACGCCCAAGCATATGCAGACGACGTCGCCGTGCTTTCGGTTGGTTCCAGCCTTCAAGCTGTCTGTTCCCGAGCACAGGCTGTGCTTTATATGATTGACACCTGGTGTGTCAGTAACGGTCTTTCCGTCAATCCTTTTTAAACCGAGGTTGTCCTCTTCACGAGACGTAGGAAATTGACTGGTCTGACCCAACTTACGCTTAAAGGCATCAATATCACCTTTTCAAATGAAGTCGAACATCTTGGAGTGATCCTGGATAACAAACTTCTTTGCTCTAAACATGTCGAGTCTAAGACTACTAAAGCACTGTTAAGGCCCCAGCCCATAGAACGCGTTGCGTGTGGTAGGAGCGGCGCGGCAACTGATGCGGTGGGTTTTGCCGCGCGCACCTGATGGGGTGACCCAATGAACGCGGTGCGGTGTTCTGACAACTGTTTATTTGCTAGAATTGTTTTTCAATAGGCAACACAAACGTCAAACGAACTAGGGATGAGTCGATGAGTCACTATAACTAAAGGTGAGTGAGGTTTTCACTAGTACAAGGATTATATTTTCTTGAATGCTTCAAATACCTCATTTTCACTTAGGATTGAATCCCGTTTCAGTTCGAATTAGTTTCAGGTTATACCTTTTTATGATACGTTAAAAACAAAACAGCAAAGTTTTTGACTTTAATAACCAAAATATGTTGTAAGGTTGCGTTCCACTGGTTTTACGATTCGCCTTTTCTGATTTGAAAAAGTTTTTCGTGTAGCTGTGAATATAGGTGGCGATACCAGCGTTTTCACTACTTTTTTCTTAATTGGAATATTTTGCTCGATACTGGATTGAAAAAAATCGCAACTTAAGTAATTTATTGTCTCTATTTATCACAGGAAAAACGGGGGTGTATTTACTTTGAATAAATAATTTATATAAGTTTGTAATTTGGAAATGAAAATGGCACCACCATAGATTTGGAAAGTTTTTTTTGAACTAAAATGCTTTACTAGCTTCTGGCTTAAAAAAAAAACACTATGAAGCTACGCCGCCGACGCTGCATTTTCGCTGTTGTCACAATATTTCTTCATGTTTGTGTGGTTACTTACATACTTTTGATAAAAATAAAATTTTTTATGTGAAACTGTTGCCGTCACAACAACAAAAGCGCTTCAATTTGCGAAATCTCTAAATAGCCTACTCTCACTGGGACGAAAACGTAATTCTTTTACGAAAAGTGATGAACCGTTATTAACAGTTTTTGTTTGCCTCTCCATTTTTGCACTTTTTGTTTTTAGAAATCACTTTTATTAATGCTATTGTATTCTTACACTCATTTATTGTAGAATGAAAAGTATTGAAATTTAAGAAGTTAAATACAAATTAAATACAAGATTCTCAATACTTATATATATGAACACTAAATGGAAACACTGAAGAACTAAACTTCTGTCATACTATTCTATTACTTTAACCTATAATGTATGTTTAAATGGATAATAAAATCACTCTGAATTTATACGCTTAAAGATAAACTTGTCTCTCCCTACTTCTATTTTTTCTCCTTGAATATCTAACATAGATTATGAGCCTACGTTTTCCCGCGTGTTCTTGATTCTAATTTTTTTTTTTTTTTTCAAATAAAAGTAAAATGTCGAACTCTATTAATTAAGCGAAAACAATTACGATTCATGGAAAATATTAGTTCGAAGTGTGTTAATACACACCGACCTGTAGAGCTTTGTCTCTGGTGGCTCTGTGAAGCCAGAACCAGAAAAGGTAGCGGAGTGCACACTATGGTGCACAAAAGATGAAAAGGCTCTCGCGACTATACTGCTGTGCATTAAGCCTTCACAGATCAATTACATTAAGAATTGCAAGACGTCCGCAGAAGCTTGGATTAGTTTGGAAAAAATCCATCAACTCAAAGGACCGGCAAGGAAAGTTACATTATTCAAGCAACTACCTACTTCAATTGAAAATGGAAGGTAATAATGTTCAACAGCATTCTTTCTTCGATTTAACAGAAAAAATCAAGGAACTTAATATCGAATTGCAAGATGAACTATTGGCGATAATTTTACTGTCTAGTTTACCCAGTGCATACGAAAATTTTATCATTGCAATCGAGTCACGAGATAATCTACCAGCAATCGAAAATTTGAAGGTTAAATTACTAGAAGAGGGTCATCGTCGTGAAGAAAATGAACCAAGTAATAGTTTTGCAGAACGAGCATTATTCATGCACAATAAAAAAAATAAATATGCACAGAATAGTTCTAAGCATCAATTACATACTCCCACTCATGGAAAAGGTTCGACAGAGAGAAGATCTTTCAAAGGAAGGTGTTATCGCTGTAAGCGCCAGGGTCACGTGGCTACGAATTGTCACGAGAAGATAAAGTATTATCCAAGTTCGGTCACATCGGCACTTGCATTGTTAAATTCTTTCCATGTTAAAACATTTGATAAGAACATATGGATTTTAGACAGTGGGTCAACGAGCCACTTATGCTGTGACCGAAACAGGATTTCTTGCTACAGTGATCACGTGGAAAAAATTGAATTGGCTGGTGGGAATTATATTAGTTCAGTAGGCATAGGCGATATAGATCTTGTAGCAAACAATAATATACTCACTTTGAAGAATGTCTTATTTTGTACCTGCTATACAAATGAATTTTATTTCAGTAGGTAAAGCAACTACTGCTGGAAATGAAGTAGTTTTTTCAGACAAGAGTGCCAAAATTTTTAATAGCTCACCTGTTGAGCTAATGTGTGCTATCAAATACAACAATGTATACATTTTTGAAGAAAAACAATTTAATGCTCTTGCTACTGGTGTTCGTGGTGATGGTGGTGCTGGTGTTCGAGGTGATGGTGGTGCTGGAGGGGTGAATGTTTCTGAAGGTGATGGAGTAGCTGGTTGTTCTAAGAACGCTGACTGCGCAGGTAATTCAATGGGTAGT
This sequence comes from Melanostoma scalare, assembly GCA_949752695.1. NCBI lineage: Eukaryota > Metazoa > Arthropoda > Insecta > Diptera > Syrphidae > Melanostoma > Melanostoma scalare. The sequence goes on along the minus strand of OX456986.1, from coordinate 120,028,515 downwards.
AGAAGTATTGTTGGAGCTGGCGAGTGGGACAAAACGTTTGCACTATGGCATCAGAGGTATGGTCATTTGAATGGTCAATGCTTTCACAACTTGTTTAAAAGCATGGTTCGAGGTGTGAGCTCCCACAAAATCAACAAAGCTGTCATTAAGTGCGAAATTTGCTTCAAAGGAAAAATCTCATCTTTACCGTTCGCGCTGTCGGAGAATCGTAGTAAGTCTGTTTTATCAATAATCCATACGGATATATGTGGACCGATAAGAAATAAGTCAAATGGTGGTGCCAAATACTTTTTAACATTCATAGATGACCACTCACAAATGATTTTTGTTTATTTTTTGCACCAAAAAAGCGAGGCGTTAAATTATTTTAAGATGTTTAAGGTAATGGCGGAGAAACAGACTGGTAATAAAATTAAAATCTTGAGAAGCGACAAGGGGAGAGAATATGTCAATAAAGATTTTAAAAGTTTCTTAGAACATAATGGTATTAGACAACAGTTAACTACTCCTTATACTCCACAGCAGAACGGATGCGCAGAACGAGCGAACAGAACACTGGTGGAGATGGCTCGCTGCATGCTTTATCTGGATTGAATCAAGGTTTCTGGGCCGAAGCGATAAATACCTCTGCCTATTTAAGAAACCGATCACCAACGAAGTTATTAGGTCAACAAACACCTTCTGAAGCCTGGTATGGATACAAACCAAATGTATCACACCTTAGAATTTTTGGATGCAAGGCGTTCATGTTAATTAAAAAGCCAGGTAATTGCAAGCTTAGTGCTAAGGGCATAGAGTGTTTAATGGTGGGCTACTCTGATGAGGCCAAAGCCTATAGATTATATGAAAAAAAAACCGGTAAAATTCATACAAGCCGAGATGTTAAATTCATTGAGAACCCTTCAAAAATGTGTCTTACAGAATCTGATTTCATAGTTATTGAATCACCGAAAGAAGATAATGATGACGCCAAATTTAAAGATACACTCTCAAAAGAAGAAGAGGATTTTTACTTATGTAAAATTGAAGATCCTGTTGTCAATTCTGCTGCAAAAGATGTTGTTGTTGATGCTATTGTTGAAGCTGTAAGGATGAGGCCGTTTTTGAAGATGGAGCTACTGACTCTGGTGGTGAGAATGCTGTTGAAGGAGAGGACTACTACGAAGATTGTGACAGTGAAGAATTACAGGTAAATACTAATGAAATGCCTCTTGTAAACCCTAATGAAAGAGAAAACCAGATAAGCGCCGGTATGTTAAGAAGTGGTAAAATCAGAAACTTTAATAGAATGAGATCAAATTCGTTGAGTTTTATGAATAACGTTGGTTCAAGTTGTCACAGTACCCCAAATTGCGTTAACGAAGCACTTAAGGGTAAAGATTCCAAAATGTGGAAAGACGCTATGGAAGCAGAGTATCGTTCATTGATCGAAAATAGAACTTGGGATCTAGTAGATCTCCCAGCTGATCGTAAGGCCATAAAATCGAAGTGGGTCTTTAATATCTAAATGAACAAAAATGGTGAAATAGAACGATACAAGGCGAGGCTTGTGGCTAAAGGCTGTAGCCAAAAGTTTGGCCTAGATTTCACAGAAACTTTTTCTCCTGTCACTAGGTATTCAACAATAAGACTTGTAGTGGCGTTAGCAGTAAAGTTTGAATTACTGCTACATCAAGTAGATATCACATCAGCATATCTCAAGAGTGAACTGGATCAAAGTATATACATGGAACAACACGAAAATTTTGTGGATAAGACACACACAAGAAAAGTGTGTAAGCTTAATAAGGCGCTATATGAACTTAAGCGGTCTGGAAGGCAGTGGAACCAGAAACTTAATAATGTCCTTCTTAAAATTGGTTTCACGCGATCATCGTACGATAACTGCGTTTACACTATTAATCAAAATGGAGTGATAAATATTTTAGTAGTATATGTCGATGACATTATTCTTGCTTTTAAAGACAAAAATAATTTGAATAATATAAAATTGAAACTTGCAGCTAAGTTCAAACTAGAGGACAAAGGACCTATAAACAATTTTTTGGGAATGGAGTTCGAGAGAGAAGGTGATAGAGGTTCAATCAAATTAGGGCAGCAGAAAATGATTGCCGACGTTTTGGCTGATTTTCAAATGACTCATTGTAACCCGGTTAAAACACCTTTGGATCCAGGATCGAAATTGCAGAAATGCACACAATGTCCAAACTGTGCAAATACGGTTAATGTTAAAATGTTTCAATCACTCATGGGGTCTTTAAATTTTGTTAGCCTGACAACTCGACCTGATATATCCCACTCTGTGTTTAAGTTATCACAATTCAATATAAATCTCCATAAGGAGCATTGGACTGCAGCAAAACATTTACTTAGATATCTAAATAAGACAATAAATTTTAAACTCATTTTCAGAAAATCTGCAGATGAACTAGTTGGTTATGCTGATGCTGACTGGGGTGGAGACTCTTACGATAGACGATCTTTCACAGGGTTCGTGTTTATGCTTGCTGATTGTGCGGTTTCATGGGAATCGAAAAAATTGTTAACATTATTATAACATGGGTTTTATCATAAGCGAATTGAAGACATCTCGCTAGTGAAAATATGAGGTTCTGAAAAAATTTATGTGAAAATTTGTAAGTATTTGGGAGTTGCTACCAAAACCACGTTTTAGTCCCAATGGGAATAGACTAAGCCTAAAAAGTGCATTTCGGAGTTAATATATTCACATATCATATACCTATAAAAAAAACATTGTGTATCTGTTCTGCACTTGACTGAAGAATTAATTTTTTTCCAACAAATGAAGCATAAGCTTTTTGAAATGTGACTTCAGTAAAATATAGCAAAAAATTCGTTTTGTAATACTTTTTTTTGCTGTTGTCAAACTTTAAAAGGCTTTTGTTTCATTATTTTCAAAAAGAAAATTGATCGTTATGGCTTAACTAACATATTTTCAACATTTAAAATAGTTTGACAATAAAATCTGATTGAAAATGCTACTTAAACTGTTATTTTAGCAGCAGTAGCAACCACAGTTGAGTCACATCTCTGTGGTATCAGTTTGTCCTATCTCATCACTAGCAACAAGAGAGAACTTCAAACACAGATAAGAAATTGCTTCAGACATACATTAAAACTGCCTTCAAGCTGATTTACCGAAAATCACCTCTACTACTTTGAGTACAGCTTCCACTTTTACACAAAATCTAACTACTACCACTTTGAGTACAGCAAATCTCACTACTACCACTTTGAGTACAGCTTCCACGTATTCACAGACAGAGGATGTGATTACAAAAACAACAATGTAAACAAATGGTTGTTGCGGGGCAAGAGAAGTAAAGGTTTGCCATCTAATTAATTTCTTATCTCTGACTTCAAATTAGTTTTGACAGCAAATGTCACCGCGTGAAAGCCGCGGCAAAGTAGAAAGTTGGGCTACTCGGCGCGTTGTTCCCGGTGCTTATGGGTGACCTCTCATAAGAACGTGTGTATTTAATCGAGCTGTCAGTTGGAAGCGGTGCCGCACGCGCGCAACGCGTTCTATGGGCTGGGGCCTTCAGTCTTCTGTGCAATGTAAAGGAGCCTTTGGCAAGACATGGGGTCTTTCACCGAAAAGGGTCCTTTGGATCTATACGGCTGTGATAAGACCAATCATCTCCTATGCGTCAGTTGTTTGGTGGAATAAGCTCTCACGTAAATACGTTATTGCCTCGATTGCCAAATTTCAAAGAACAATTTGTCTTGGTGTTACTGGGGCCTTCCCCAGCACACCGGGAGCTGCTCTCGACGCACTGCTGAATCTTCCTCCCCTTGATACCTACATCATAGGGTGTACTCTCAAGACCATTTCTCGTTTAAAGAGATGTGGTCTCTGGTGGATGGGCGTTGTACTATTCGGGTTGACTGTGACTGGTGCCAACTTGGCGGCGCCCAGATGTTGCAACTTATAGTACACGTCAACTGTGCTTACTATACCTCCCAGCGGTATCCACTGGGACCTGGGATGCTCCGTGCAGAGCTGACCAGCTAAATTAGTAAGTGCGAGGTTGGCAAAGGATTCCGGAACAAAAGAATTGTGATCGATCAACACTATAATTGCTCTGCGAACAATGACTGACTGCACGAATCTCAGTGGTCTACGAGAGCTTTCGCGTATATGTCCCAGCGAATGAATTCGAATGACAGAATCAACGGTGGACTTAGCAGTCAAAAAGCAGAAACCCCTGAAGGAGCTACTCCAACATATTCGCTTTAAAGGTCTCTCAGGGTATTTCAACACTAGGACAGGGTATTGAAGTAGAGATGGTGGCGAATGAGCTCCTGGTGAGCCAACGGCAGCACTCACACACCTGCAGCAGGGTACTGACACTGGATATTCCAGCCCTTTGTGTCCGAAGGGATCCAAAAGGACCTGGCCCTCCAGGTTGGGGGTTGTGCGTAGGGTTAACTACCCAACCACGGAAAAAATATGGTTCCGAAACAACCAAAAGCCTCGGATAACGATAGTGATTTCGTTGATTGAAGTTGACGACCAAACGAAAAAAGGACAACGTAAACGAAAGCGGACTGAGGCTGATCGATTTTGCTGCGGGGCTGAATCTTGTTGTAAGTAGTACGCGCTTCCCGCATCTCAAAATTCATAAAGGTACATGGCGATCCCCAGATCAATTAACCGTTAACCAAATTGACCATGCTGCGATCGACGCAAGGCACTCTTCCAGTGTGCTAGATGTCCGAACTTTCCGAGGGGCCAACTTTGACTCGGACCACTACCTTGTTGTAGCCAAGGTACGAATGAGGATATCTTGTTCACGACCAGCGCGAACTAACGCTGTGAAGAGATATGACGTCGGAAAGCTACAATCGCAAGAGATTGCCAATGCCTTTTCCAATCGAGTGTCCCTTCAATTATCCTTGAATCCCATGCCGCCAGCATTAAACATTGAAGACCAGTGGCAGCAATGCCAAGAAGCCATCAGAACCGCTGCCTCTGAGGTTCTGGGTTTCACTCGGCCATTAAAACGAAACCCATGGTTCGATGAAGAATGCAGACAGGCAAATGCAGCCAAACAAAAAACACCACAAAGGGCTGCTTACGATCAGTATAACGAGATCTACAAGGAGAAAAGAAGGGAAGAACACCGACTTCTCAAAAAGAAAAAGATGCAGCATGAGAAGCGCTCGTTTGAGGAAATAGAGAGGTGCCATGACAGGAACGAGATTCGGAAGTTTTACGAAAAGGTAAAAAGATCCTGCCAGGGTAGCAAACCCCGAACTTAATCCTGTAAAGACCAGCAGGGAAACATAGTTATAGAGTCACAGTCGCTACTGAGGATCTGGAAAGATCATTTCTGCAGACTGCTTAACGGCGATGAAGACACAAATTCCGCTGTCAGGCAGATTACCCCATTCACTTGGACGATGATCAAGAATGCCGTCCTCCCGACCTAAAGGAAGTTAAGCTTGCCATATGCAAAGTTAAATCAAATAAGACTGCAGGTGCAGATGGCCTTGATGCCGAACTTTTCAAAGCAGCTGGACACCGGTTGGAAAGGAGCATGCACCAGCTGATCTGCATGATATGGTCGGAAGAAAGCATGCCCGATGAATGGAACCTCAGTATCGTATGCCCGATCCTAAAGAAGGGAGACCTTCACAATTGCGCCAATTACAGAGGGATAAGCCTCCTTAACGTCGCTTATAAGATCTTGTCTGCTGTAATATGTGAACGTCTGAAACCCCACGTCAACAACTTGATAGGTCCTTAGCAATGTGGTTTTAGACCAGAGAAGTCCAAAATAGACCAAATTTTCACATTACGGCAGATCTTGGAAAAAACCCGAGAACGTAATATCGATATTCACCATCTTTTTATCGATTTCAAAGACAGTATTTACAGAGACGAGCTGTACAGAGCCATGTCTAGTTTCGGCATCCCTTCAAAACTCGTACGACTATGCAGGATGACTTTGGAAAATTCACGCTGCTCCGTCAAGGTCGGTGAAGAACGCACCGAGACCTTTGATGTCGAAAAAGGCTTTAGGCAAGGCGACAAGCTGTCATGCGATTTCTTCAACATCACACTTCAACAGATTGTAAGAAACTCAAACGTCAACACCAGAGGAACAATCTTTCAAAAGTCTGTGCAATTACTCGCCTATGCAGACGATATTGACGTAATGGGAAGAAAAAAGGGTGATGTCATAGGTGTTTTTGCGAGTATTGAAACAGAAGCGGCAAAAATGGGTTTGATGGCAAAACGAAGTATATGCTGTCATAAAACAGGGACACAAAACATCGACGAATTGGACAAATCGTCACAATAGACAGACATAACTTCGAGGTAGTACAGGACTTCGCCTACCTAGGATCCGCTGTAGACACGGACAACAACATCAGTGCGGAGATCAAACGGAGAGTAACTCTTGCCAACCGTTGCTTCTTTGGGTTAAGAAGGCAATTGAGAGACAAAACCCTCTCTAGAAAAACCAAGGTGACCTTGTATAAGACCTTGATCATCCCAGTCCTGCTTTACGGCGCGGAAGCATGGACTTTATCGAAAGCGGATGAGGAAACCCTTGGTCGTTTCGAAAGAAAAATTCTCCGAATGATCTTTGGTCCCGTATGCGAAGACAATGTGTGGAGAAGAAGATATAACAACGAGCTGTATGAGCTGTACCGCGACATGGACATAGCCAGAAGAGTACGCATCGCGAGGCTACGATGGTTGGGTCATGTAATGCGGATGGACCCAAACGCTCCGGCTCGACGGGTTTTCGAAAGCACATTGCAGGGAAATCGCGGAAGGGGAAGACCTCGTCTTAGGTGGCGCAATCAAGTGGATGAAGACCTCAACCGACTTCGGAAACTGGAGAGAGCTCGCCCGAAATCGAAGTCGTTATAGAAGGATGTTGGTTGAGGTCCAGGTTCACCCCGAACTGTAATGCCCACCTAAGTAAGTAAGTAAGTAAGGTCTCTGGTACAATTCGCACTGGAGCTTTGAGGAGCTCGCAAGCAGCATATCTTTTGACTCACATCTAATGGATATGCCGTCAGACACGATGATCCCAAGGCTCAAACTGCGTCAAAATTACACAGTCAACTTTCTTTCGGTTCAGGACTGGTTCGCTTCAGAATTTGAGCCTGGAAAGAACTGGCGAACGATGACATACGACTGCACACATCTTTGGGATCATATGCATCTTTTTTCCAAGCGGAGGCTTATGCTATCCTAATGGCCTTGAGCCACGTTACGAACAATGGATGGACGGGGAGAGGTATCTTTGTTTGCAGCGACAGCCAAGCTGTGCTTGAGGCCCTTCTCAACCCTCTAACGTCTAACCACTTCGAAAGTGATCCAGGAATGCAAGAGCTCTCTGAATCCGATCGGAAGATTTTGTACTGAAATTATGAATTTATAAGAAATAATAAAATTATCTTATCTTATCTTATCTTAAGATTAAAGTCTTTGAGTCTCATTTGGGTTCCGGGCCATCACGGCATAACTAGAAATGAGATCGCCGATTAACTTGATAGGCAAGGATCTCAGACAGCTTTCTCAGGACCTGAACCGTCGCTTGGTCTGCCAGCGTCCTCAGTGAGGGCTTCAATTGACGATTGGATCTGTGCAGAGCACAACCGTAGATGGCATGCCTCCATTGGATGCAGGCAAACCAAACGTATGCTCCCAACGTTAGTAAGAAGACTGCAACATCTTTGCTAGCAGAAAAGACTGTAGAGAGCTTATTGGCGTTGACAGCGGGCACTTCTCTTTGGCCAAGCAAACGTGTTAGGCTTAAGTGATACCACATTCTGTGAATCTTGTTTAGAAGATGAGGGCACCGCAGAGCACTTCCTTTGTGAATGTCCTGCTTTTTCTCGCATGAAGTTGCAGATAATCGGCGCAGACATGGTGAGAGCTGGTAACTTAGGCTCCTTATCTGCCATGATTTATTTGTGCGTATTCATGCGTCTTTTAGCTTTTCTTCGAACATCTGGAAAGCTATAACAAATAAAAGGGTTCTAACTTTTAGTACAATGGACCGGTTTTTAGGTCGTAGTGCTTCAGCTGGTATTTTAAAATCCTCCAACAGAAAAAAAGGCTCATATCAAATGCGCAACTTGGAGTTACTTCACTGTCCTCATCATAGAACTAATTATGGCACGAATGAGCTTCTTGCTCGTATGATAAAAAATTTTAATTTAATCTCAAATTTAATAGATTTTCACATTAGTGAAACAACGTTAAAGTCCTTGATTCGAACCAGAGCTCCACTCTCTTGACTATATTTTTTTTGTTTCTTATCTCTGTATAATTAGCCCTGTTCACACTGTACAATTAGTTGGATAGGCTAGGGCTTGAACGACCAATTCTTGATGGTGTGAACCCTTCAGACGACCGCTTGTCCAACTTGTTGGATGGTTTTAAAATATTTTTGAAAATTTAGAAGTTGGACGGAGTGGAAGAGTATGTGACATAAAGTTGGACGACTAGCTTGATAAGTGTGAACGCAAACTACATCAGACCATCCAACTTCCATCAAACGAAGTCTGTCCAACTAATTGTACAGTGTGAACAGGGCTATTGTCTTATTTAATAATTAATTTTATGTATGTAGCAATCTAATTTATTTTTGTATATATGTTTATCAATAATTTTGTAATATTTTTTGATTTGTTGTCTTGAGTGTCTTAGACTTATTTTTTGCTTACTAACAACTAACACCTCGCTAACTGATGACAGTGACACATATTTCTGTGTACCTTAAGGTGAAAAAACTCTTGAAGAAAAGACAAATCGTTTCACAAGCTTGTAATAAGCTGTTCTGATAGTGATACAAAAAATGCTTATCAACCATTTCAGCCACATAAAAAATCATGAAAAAAACGAGTCGCATTGACACAATTATAGCCGAGGAAAATCGTCAATATCTTGATCAAGTCCGTCTTTCCGAGCTGATTCTGTTTTTTTTTTTTTATTATTCAACACAACTTGTCTTTTATTTTGATGGATTTTTTACCAAATCTGCTAAAAAAAAGCTGCCCAGATTCAAAAGTATCGCAGTGATCACTGAACTGGCGATTGGGCAACAGAGCTAAACAAAAAATAATGACGGATCTCCAAAGATCAAAATTCTCATTGATAGTAGACGAAATAACAGATTTTTCAACAAAAAAAGTCTTTCCTGTTGGTAGTAACGTATGTGGATAACATCTCGAATTTCGTTAACTAGGTGCATTGCTCTGGAGGCTGTTATTAATCGTATAGTTAAACAATGGGAAGCCCTCAAACTGTATTTTATTTCATCATATTTAGAAGTTAATGGAATCAACACTAACGAATTGGCTAATTTAATGGATTGTCCCGACACGAAAGTTTAATTCTTTTTTCTGTCGTATGTACTCAAAATCATAAATGATTCAAAAAAGGAGTTTCACTCCGAAAAAGCTCGACTACCATATCTTGATGAACACCTTGAATCATACAAAACTAGTGTTGAGTAATTTTATTAACAATAACTATATAAGGAAGAGTTCTGTAGAAGATGTTGACTACAAGGATATAAATAATTATTTGCCAATTGGTGAAGTTTTTGTAGGAAGCAAAGCTGAAGCGTACAATATGAAATGTAAGATATCAAATGCAAAACAAACGGCTATAAGGATAAATATTCGCAGTCTTTACATAGAACTTTTAGATCAGCTAATGTCATTTTTTTTCCTGAAGAACAGTGCAGAAATTGTCTGTCAGTTTAATGCATTGCGTATTTGGTTGCAGTACTATTCTACCGTTCCCAATATCTAGTGATTGTTCGGAAAATATTTGTGCTGATGGATCATTTTGCAATCGTACGCGAGTTACACAAATAAAAGTCAGCAAACTTGACGACGGCACATTTGTGTTGCCTCGCAATCCATAAATTGTCGATGCATCAGTTTCCTATGTGAACCTCACAATATCCGAAGGCCATAGGAAACTGAATGCAAACCCTAAATTTGTCAATGCATCATTTTCCTAAGGGAACTTCTCAACTACCGAAGGCCATAGGAAACTGAATGCATTGACCTTTAATTTAAGTAGGTATCTACTGTAAATGAATAGAATTAGATAGACAATAAAAACTTAACCGTCAAACGAGACACACCGAAGTGCTCTGGTGTTTTTATTCGTATACATATTATACCCAAAATATATATATGTAACTGGCGCAGTCGTCGTGAAGTGAACCGCGAATACATTTTTTTTAAATTTCAAAGTAAGAGACTAAAAATCAGTCGCGATCTTGAAAAAAAATATGTGTTTTTCCTCGCCGTCCACCTTAAAAGTGTAGTGTTTGTAAAGCGATATACAATATAAAAATTGTAGGAGCAGCAAAAAGAATTTTGTATACGACGCCGTTGGTTTCCTGGGAACTCACCAAGCATCAACTAATCCAACATTTCCGGCCCATAATCAACATTGATAGCATTCTTCATAAGATAAATAATATAAAGGCAAATAATATTTTAGAACTATGCAATAAAGTAGATTATTTATTGAAAGAATGCCATGAGTATGCAAAAATAAAAGAACTAACAGTTGGACAATTATCTAGGGAAATAAGAAGTAGCTTCGATTTGAATAGCATATTGGGGATTCTACGATCCTATATTCCAGATAGTGAGTTAAGTTTAAAGAAACAGAACAAACATACATCAAGTATGAACTCGGAAGTTCAAGATTACAGATCAGGAGAGAATAGATATGCTTTTAATAATAATTATAACAGATATAGTAATAATTTCAATAATAGTAACAATAATAGATCAGGACAATCCAGAAATAAATATTTTAATAACAATAGGTCAAATCAAACTAGACAAAATAGTTCTCAAGTGTTCAATCCATCAGGTCAGTTAAGAAATAGTTACCAAAAACCGAAACCTATTGATGTAAATCATTTGTATAGAAATAACGAAGCTAGTTGTAGTAGTGAAGTGAGTGAAACGAGGAGAGTTCAAAACGAAGAAATTAACAGCATAGAACCAAATGCGGATTTTCGGATCTAAGCCTCGGACATAAAATATTTTGTAATTTTTGTATAGGTGATAAAAAATTAAAATCGTTGATTGACACTGGCTCAACAGTAAGTTTGATAAACTCATCTAGAGTTGATTGTAGATATTATCCTGTTTTTGAAGAGAAATCAGTAGTTCTTAATACAATTAATAATAAAACAGAACAGTATATTCAAATTGTTGTTACAGATGTCCCTAAAGAATTTCGAATGGGGAGTAATAGCAAGTTGAAATGGTATAAAATGGATTTAAAAAATAAAGATTACGATCTCCTTGTTGGTATGGATATAATTAGGAAAAATTTCAGTGTTATTAATATGAAAGAAAAGTTTGTAGAACTAAATAACACTGCAAAAATAAACTTATATTCTGAAGAAACACCATACATTGAACATTACGAAATTTTAAGTGAGAAGGCTGTAGAAGTAGATCTCTCTCATTTAAATAATCAGGAAAAAGAAGAAATTAGTAAGATTTAAAAACAATACGAAAAATCCATCCATAATGCATGAAATTCTAACAACAACTGAGCAACAAGTAAATTCCAGGCCGTATAGATTACCGCCAAAACACGAAAGTGAAGTTCGGAAACAAATTTTAGATATGGAAAAACAAGGTATTATTCGAAAGTCAAACAGCCGATATTCTTCTCCCATAGTTGTTGTCCCGAAAAAGGTTGGTAAATCAGGTGAACAAAAGTTCAGGCTTTGTATAGATTATCGGAAAATAAATGAAATCACTATTGATGACAAATACCCTCTACCTAATATAGACAGTATATTAGACAAGTTAGGGAGAGCGCAGTATTTCACAACTTTAGATTTAGCTAAAGGCTACTACCAAATTAAAATGCATCCCAGAGACAATCATAAAACTGCATTTGTAACTCCAAACGGTTTATATGAATTCACTCGAATGCCTTTTGGCCTCATTCCAACGGCTTATGAATGAAATACTTAGGGAGTATATTAACAAGATCTGTGTAGTCTATCTTGATGATATTCTTATTTTTTCCACTAGTCTAGAAGAGCATCTAATTGCCATCACGAAAATCTTTAGTACACTGGCTAAACATAATCTCAAGGTCCAGTTTGAAAAATGTTCTTTTCTTCAAAAAGATACAGAATTTTTGGGTCACATCTTGACTGATGAAGGTATGAAACCCAACCCCGAAAAAATCAAATGTATCTTGAATTACAAATTGCCATCAAAAGAAAAAGAATTAAAATCCTTTTTGGGAATCACGGGATTTTACCGGAAATTTGTAAAGAACTATTCAAAAATTGCGTACCCGATGATAAAATTTTTAAAGAAAAATGCAAAGATTAATACAAAAGATCCGGAATATATACAGTCTTTTGAAACCCTAAAACAAAATATAACTAGCTATCCCATACTAAGATTTCCGAATGTTGATAAAAAGTTAACGGTTTTTACCGATGCTTCAAATTTCGCTATTGGTGCGGTCCTCACTCAAGAAGGTCAACCAGTTTGCTATGCATCGAGGTCCTTAAACGACCATGAAAAAAATTATTCACCTACTGACAAAGAATTTATTGCTATTGTCTGGTCAATGACATATTTTAGACCATACCTCTGGGGAAATAAATTTAAAATAGTCACTGATCATCAACCAATTAAGTACCTAAACAAAAAATATAACGGAAAAGAATTTTCGGCAAGAAACCAGAGATGGTTGTTCAAACTATCTGAATTTAATTATGATATAGAGTACTTAAGGGGTAAAGACAATAAGGTGGCGGATTTCTTAAGTCGTATAGAAGAGGTGGACCAGTTAGGTGATGAATCTGAATCAAATATGGCAACAATCCATTCAGCACCAGAGCAACAATTAGACCATTTCCCAATAAAAGAAGACATTGTTAATAAGTACAAAACACAAATAATTCTTTCCAATTCAGTTTTAGTAGAAGTGCAAGAGAGTCATGGTAGAAAAATCATCCACGTAAATATGACTAAAAATCAGTCATACTGGCAGGATCTCTTCAAACAAAACCTGATAAAAGGGAAAGTAGGCATTTATACAGAACAATCATACCATGAGTATAACAAGATTCAGAAATGCCTAATAGAACTTTTCAGGGACCATACAAATTTAACTTTCATTAAATGCACAAAAAGAGCTCTTGAGGTAGGAACAGAAGCTGACATTTGTAAGCAAATTTCCTTATACCACGTGAAAGAGAGCAGTAATTCAGGAATTATTGAAACCTATAAAACTCTCAAAAATAAATTATACTTTCCCGGATTGGTTAAGCAAATATCAAAGGTTATTGGAAACTGCCAAACATGTCAAGAAGGGAAATATGACAGAAAACCTATTAAACCAAAATTTCAAGTTTCTGAAACACCAAAAGAAGCAAATGAAATATTACATATGGATATTTACCACTTCAACAAATGTTTTTATCTAACATTTTTGGATAAACTGACTAAAAGAGCTTCTGTATATAGAGTAAGAACTGGGTTAATAAGCTAGAATGTATTGAAGAACAATTTGCTAAGTTTGGAAATCCAAAGAAAATTGTTTGTGATAACGAGTTCAATTCCGAAAATATAAAAGAGTTTTTCAGAAAAGAAGGTGTTCAGTTTCACTTTACAAAGCCAAACTCTCATACAGGAAACTCTGATATTGAACGTTTCCATTCAACATTGATTGAAATCTTATTGACAATAAAAAATAGAGAATTAACTACTAACCGCAAAATTCACAAGGCAGTTAAAATTTATAACAATAGATTTCATTCAACTTTAGGAACAAGCCCAAATAAAGCGCTAGAATCAGATCCAATTTTTTTAAGCAATAAAGCGATTGCAAGAAACAAATTATAAATAAAAGAAATTTAGATAGAGAACACTACGATGAACAAAGGAGCGAAGGTTTTATTAGAAATAACAAGCATTTACGTCACAAAAATGAACTATATTTCAGGAAAAATAAATTATTTAACGCCCATCCAACAACGGTTAAGAGACCTAATAAATTTGCAGGTTCTGATTTGGCTAATGCTGTGATCAAAGAAAACGGATAATTGTTTAACTGAAGGTTAAAATTGTATTGTATTGTATTGTATTGTATTATATTGGTGTAAATTTAGAATAAACAATAAGACTGTAATTGAAAATATTGAAGAAAACCTAATTGTATGTAAAAAATTTAAGAAAAGAAGTGATTGTGAACGGTTGTGATGATAGAAATCTAGTACTAAATGCAAATTTTATTATAAACATCAATAACTGTACAATTAATGTACGAAATATTTCAATTTCAAATTTTAATATGGAATTTGTTCATAAATTTTCTTATGAGGAAGATCAAAATGTTAATATTACAGAAAAGCTAAATTTTGAAACAATGTTAGAAATATATCAAATTCAAAATTTAAAACACATAAATGAATTAAAATACCATAAAAATAATAATTATATTATAAGTTCAATCACAATCTTTATTGTATGTCTAGCTATAATAATAATAGGAGTTCTTATTTTTATAATACAAAAAAAAGAATAAAAATGTTAAAAGTGTTGTTAAGAAAATAGAAAGTAAAATTCAGGAGAATTTTGAATCAAAGGGGGGTGAAGTTACACAAATAAAAGTCAGCAAACTTGACGACGGCACATTTGTGTTGCTTCGCAACCCATAAATTGTCGATGCATCAGTTTCCTATGTGAACCCCACAATATCCGAAGGCCATAGGAAACTGAATGCAAACCCTAAATTTGTCCATGCATCATTTTCCTATGGGAACTTCTCAACTAGCGAAGGCCATAGGAAACTGAATGCATTGACCTTTAATTTAAGTAGGTATCTACTGTAAATGAATAGAATTAGAAAGACAATAAAAACTTAACCGTCAAACGAGACACACCGAAGTGCTCTGGTGTTTTTATTCGTATACATATTATACCCAAAATATATATATGTAACTCGAGCATGTTTATGGTCAATCGAAGTGTTTCAACACTTCATCATAAGAATGATTGTTTTAAACATGCATTGATCTCATCCGCGAAAGTAGAGCAAGGTATAACTGGTAAGGTCTGGCAGAAATCACCAGACAAAAAAAGTAAGAGAGCACCACCGAAAAGTTTATCATTGCCGTTAAAATCTTGCATAGTTCTATGCAATGCTTCGAGTGAATATTTGTGAGCCATTATGCACTCATTCCAAGTTATAATTGAACTCTTCCGTAACACTGCAGCTTTTCCACTATTCTTTTTTATGTTACATATTGCATTTGGCTTATTATGAATGTCCAATGGCAGGTATGTTGAATGTGCCGTTTGCCCACCATCTAGCAGAGTAGCTCCAATGCCTGACGATGCAACTGCCAATGCAATTTTCTGTTGTGACCGTATTTTAGCAATAATCAACGATATTAAAAATGTATTGCCGGTTCCACCTGGTGCGTCCAAGAAAAAAAGCCGCCTTGTTCAAAAGCAACAGTCAGCATAATCCGATCATAAATAATTTTTTTGATCTGCTGTCAGTAATAGCTCGCAGTTCGCGATAATTGTTGCTAAATTATCATGGTCATATTGTTTTTCTCATTATAAATCGGTGTTGACTAAGTCGGTGGCTGCGCGATCAGGTGATGACATACCATAATGAAATCAAAATGCTGTTTTTGGGTTTCCAATCACTTTAAAATGGATAATTTACTACGTTTTCTTTTTCTAACTTATTGTAATGTACACCTAACATTTAATACTAATTTCCTAATCGAAAACGTTCAACCGAAAACACAAGCGGCAATACCATAATGGAATGGTATAATGGAAGACGTTGTTTGTGAGTGAGTGTATGTGTGCAGAAATATACTTGGAGGAGAATGTGTCTACACATTATGGTTCATAGCATAGGCGGATCCACGGAGGGGGTTTTCGGGTCCGGACCCCCCCCAATTGGGAAAATAAAAGATGTTATTTGTAACATTTATAGGCTCCTAATTTTCAAATTTCGTAACGGCACGGAAAAATACAGCATGAGCAAGACAAAAAGTAAAGGAGAAGTAATATTATTACTTTAAAAATTCAAGAACTTTATTGATTATAAAAATAAAATCGACATTCTTGAACGACTTGCTATTGATAACCTGAAAAATATCTTCAGATTGATGTTTGCATATGTGACTCGATCCGATAAAAGGGACTTACTAGGCAAAAAATCGGTTGTTGAATCATGATTGATTACACAAGTTCTTTTAGTGAATATTCATGAAGCGCAATCAGAAATTGTAACATCGCTATTATTTCATAAATTATAAATTCAGAGAAACGATTTTTTACATGGGTTTGAATGGTATATCAGCGCTTTTCGTGCTGTGTAAGCTTTCACTTTTGTCTAAAAATTGCCTTTTCTCACATCGCGTCACATATAAACTTTTTTACATGTAAATTTGTGATCGAAAGATACTAACCATTAAAGCATATCAAGCGCATTTTAGATGTTCTGGCCGTGGATTCGTTGTCTCCACATCTTGACTTCTGACAGAAAATTTTCTTTCGAACAATCCGATATATTTTCGTAAAATGTGTAGAGGTCAGCGCATTTCTTTTCGTTAAATTCTTGTTTAAGAAATAGTTGCCCGAAACTTTGGAAAATGGATTTGTGTTCCGAGAACTGACTTTTGAGTTGAGAAATGAACGTATCAAGAAACGGAATGTAGAAAGAAATTCTGTAGTAGTCTTCAATACTTTGTGCTTGAACGTTGCAACGATTTTTTTGTTGATTGCAACGGCGGCGGCGGCGTGGCAATTTCATTGTGATTTCGTATTCAGAATAAATTCTAGCAACATGCTCATAAATAACGTAGAAAGTAGAATCTGCGTTTTCGGGTTTGAACGTAAATTCATTCAAAGTGTCATCTGCCAGCTTAGTAGCCTCACCCAGATCTTGGTTTTTAGATAGCAGTTCCCGACTCAAACGCAAAACAATCGAATTAACTGATTCCATAATGTGACAGGCGATTTGGAATTCAACCGTTGAAATCGCTGTCAAAAGATGCAATGCATTTTGCGAAGTATCTCGATCTTTCCACGTTTTGATTTCTTCCAAAGATTCAATAACAGCCGATTGCAATTCAACGTACGTTCCAACTGCTTCTTGAGACTGAACCCACCTGGTAGGACAAACAGACTTCAACTTTTGTTTTTTTTTTCTCACTTTTGTTTGTCATTTTTGAAATTTCTTGGTGTAGAACGTCTTGTCTTTTAGGCCAGTGAAAAACTGCTTTTTTGAGTCCTGACACTTCGCATGCTGCATTGACTGCCAAACTAAAGCTATGTGCAGCGCAATGTACATAAATTGCTAGGGGGAAATACGATCTCAGTTGAGCCTGTGCACCAATAAATTGGACACTCATTGCCGGAGCTCCTTCGAATCCTTGGCCATACATATATGAGCAATCGACGCCAACATCATGTAAATAATTTCTGATTGAATCTGCTAAACCTCTTATATATGAATAAAATTTTGAGTAATGGACCCCCCCCCCCCATGCCCAGGTCCTGGATCCACCACTGGTCATCCGTATACGGCCTTGGGAAATATTTCTTACATTTTCCATTTTTCATTCATGGTGACGTCATGTTGAAAGTACCTCACGGCTTTCAAATAATTCTTGATCAATTGATGGGTCTGGAATTTCGGCTGAAATTATTCGATCAATTACTTCTGGACGGATTTTATCTTGAAGCCAACTTAAAATGTGGGCATGAGGCAAACCTCGCTTTTGCCACTCAATCGAATACAGCCAACAACGTTTATAGTGTTGATACTATAAAGTTTATTAATCTTTCTGTAAAGATATAAAATTACATTAAATGTTTTACAATGATAAAGTATTTCAAGTGTATTTGATTTGTTTCGCTTGGCGTCTTGTTGCTCGTCTATCTCACTTCCAATGATGAATTGAGGTTATGTGTTTTTCATCGGTTGAATTCGAATTTTCCTTCTTCTGATGACAGCGCTGCCTACGACTCAAACGAGTACTTGCTTTTTCTCTCTACTTTGTTTTTCTCTCTATTTATTTTTCTCTCTACTTTCATCTGTCATACGCCACAGCACTCCTCCCCAAGTGACAGCGTTAACGAAGGATGTTTTTATTTTGCGAATCGAACTTGCTTACGTTTGTTTTTCGTTGCAGAATAAGTTTTGATTCCAGCTGGAAAACTTGGAGATTCGGATGGCGGTTGAAGTGGTTTAGATGAAGATGCTGGTTGAACTGGAGTAGAAGCAGATGTTGGCTGAATTGTACTTGGTGTAGTTGTTGGTGTGTTGAATTGTTCGTGTTCGTAAAACGCCGGTTTGAGTCGCTCAGTAGAAATCGTTGTTGGTATTCCGTCTATGTTGATTTTGAATACATAATCCGATATTCGTTCCATTACAGCATATGGACCATTATAAGGCTGCTCGCATGGTTTTTGTACCGCGTCCACTCTTACGAAAACATGAGTACAGGTGTATAATGTTTTGTGTACGAAGGGTTTTGTATAGCAGTGGTGTGCTGACGGTGTTGATTTTACTTGTCGCATGTGTTCTCGGAACTTCTCGACAAAAATCTCCGGATCCAGTAGAGTTTCTTCATGCATGAACATCTCACCTGGTAGTTTCAGTGTTGTTCCAAAAACAAGTTCAGCAGCAGTTGCTTTGATGTCCTCTTTGTAACTCGTACGTAAACCTAAGAGAACTGTTGGTAGTACACTTACCCAGTCTGTTGCTTCATGACACTTAATGGAAGTCTTCAGAGATCTGTGCCAACGTTCTATCATTCCATTTGAGGCAGGGTGATAAGCAGTGGTTCTAATGTGTGTACTTCCGATCAATCTAGTTAGGGCGTCAAATAGTGCGGATTCGAACTGAGTTCCTCTATCGGTTGTGATGGTTTTTGGTGAACCGAATCTGCATACCCACGAGTTGAAAAAGGTAGTGACAATTGTTTGAGCTGTGATGTCCTTAAGTGGAATTGCTTCAGGCCATCTCGTGAAGCGGTCGATCATAGTCAGTAGGTATCGGTACTCGTTTACTAGTGGCATTACGACGATATCCATGTGTACGTGATCGAATCTAGCATTGGGCATTGGAATATGTAGTGGTTTATTCTTGACATGTCTGCCTATTTTACTGCGTTGGCATTGTATGCAAGACCTGGCCCACGATAGTACATCTTTCCCCATGCTGGGCCATACAAACTTTCTTCGTATTTGTTGTTTTGTAGCTCTTCCACTCGGATGCGATAATTTGTGAACACTGTCGAACACTTTTCGGCGCAACGTTGCAGGAACATATGGTCGAATGTCTGGACCTCTGACGTCACAGTAGACTATGGTGTCCGTATCATCTATGCGAAGTCCTCGAAGTTGAAGGGAGCTCTTACTAGGAGTTGCCAATTCCACTCTTAACTCGTCGTCTTCTTTTTGGTGTTGCGCTAGGTCTGTTGTGCTGACTATGACAGGCATGTTGATGACTTCTAAGCGAGAAAATGCGTCGGCTACCACATTATCCTTTCCAGACACGTACTCTATTCTTGTTGAGAAACGTCCAATTTCTTCGAGCTGTCGTGCGACGCGATCACATGCGTGGTCCGATTTCTGGTCGAATGCGTAGACCAATGGTTTGTGGTCGGTGAGAATGATAAGTTCTCGTCCTTCGATGAGATGACGAAAATGTTTAACTGCCCTGTAGATAGCTAGCAGTTCTCGATCGTAAACTTTGTATCTTGTTTCTCTCGGGTTTAGCTTGCTTGAGAAGAAACCAAGAGGCTGTAGCTGATCATCGATGCGTTGGTCAAGGACGGCTCCAATTGCGACATCTGATGCATCACATCGCAAAACCAATGGTACATCTGAACGTGGATGAGCTAATTGAACAGCATCCCTCAGCTTGCTTTTACATTGTTCAAATGCTCTGTCTGCTTCGGGTGTCCATTCAATTTGACGTTTATCACCTTTCTTTGCTCCTATCGTCAAGTCAACTAGTGGAGATTGTGTTGCTGAAGCTCCTGGCATGCAGTTCCGATAGAAGTTCCATGATCCTAGGAACTTTCGAAGTTGATCCATCGTACTTGGCTTCGTATAGTTGATTAAGGCCTCTACTCGGTCGGTTGGAGGTTTAATACCGAATTTGTTAACGGTGTATCCTAAGTACCTTACCTCTGGCTGTCCAAAGAAACACTTGGATACGTTAATGACTAAGCCATACTGTTGAAGCTTCTTGAAGACGATGTGTAGATGTTTTCTGTGTTCTTCCTCGTTAGTTGACGCGATGAGAATATCGTCTATATAGCAGAAACAGAACTCGAGTCCCCTGAGAACAGCGTCCATGAAACGTTGCATTGTCTGAGCGGCATTGCATAGGCCGAAGGTCATTGCGTTGAATTCAAAGAGGCCGAATGGTGTTATTACGGCTGTTTTTGGTCGGTCCTCTGGTGCAAGTGGTATCTGGTGGTATGCTCTCTTCAAGTCCAGCGTTGTAAAAATCTGACAGTCAGTCAGCTGATGACTAAAATCCCTGAGGTGTGGAATTGGATACCTGTCTGGAACCGTGATTTTGTTCAAACGGCGATAGTCACCGCATGGTCTCCAACCTCCCGATTTCTTTTGAACCATTTGAAGTGGAGATGCCCATTCGCTCTTGGATGGCTGACAAATACCTTGAAGCATCATATTTTGAAATTCGTTCTTGGCTGCCTTAAGTTTCTCACCCGCTAGTCGACGCACTTTCTCAGCAACCGGATGCCCATTGACGATAATGTGATGTTGCACAAAATGTTCTTCGACGCAAGTCTGCTTGTCATGTGTGATATCTATATAATCTTTTAGAATATCTCCATAACGATTTGTTTCATCTATAGTTCTTAATGTTGGCTGCGAACTGTTGCTGAGACTACCTCGAACCCTTAGATTTACTTTGTTATCACTGATTAGTTTTTGACTCAGTCGGATAGTTAAGTCGAAATGGTGTATGAAGTCCGCTCCAATGATGGGTTGCTTAACGTCAGCGATGGTAAAAAGCCAACGAAATTCTCGTCGAAGACCCAAATCAAGTATCATCGTTTTTGAACCATATGTTGAAATAGTAGCTCCATTTGCCGCATAAAGTTGTGATGAAATTGGTGTGTTGTTAGCTGCATACTTCCTAGGCAATACTGAGATATCAGCGCCCGTGTCGATAAGGTAGTGGATTCCGCTAGTTTTGTCTTTTATTTGCAGACGGTGGCGATCGTTGTTGCCGTGGGTGACCGTCTGAACACCCGACGGCGGAGTTAGTTTTCCGTCCATTTGGTGCAGCCTGGTTTGCACTTTCGTGCTTCCTCTCCAAATCTCTTGTGGAAGTAGCACATACCAGCTTCATCACCATTTGTTGAACGAGTTTTGCTTTGTGATCGCTTTCGGGATGTTGATCTGCCTCTAGCTTTGAGGAATTGAATTTCTTTCCGAAGTGTCTCGACAATTTTTAAGACATCGTCTATAGTTTGTGCAGATGATCCAGACCTTGAGACAGTTTGTACCTCATCTTCGAATGTTGCTACTGGTAGAGAAGCAGAGACAGGACACAGGTGTGCGTTAGACATGTCAAAAATTTTGTCTCCTACTTCCGCAAGTTTGTCCAGATCCTCTTGGCCAGTTGCTATCAGCACCGTGCACATATTTTCGGGAAGTCGATCGAAGAAAAGTGTGCGCATGATGGATGAGTCACAGCGTCCCTCAGAAAGGTGTCTCATATGTGCGAGGATAGCTGACGGCTTTTTCCCGGTCATGTCTTCTCCTCGTAGCATGCGTCTCAGTTGTGATTCTGGAGTGGGAGCAAAATGGTTCAACAGTCGTCCTTTTAGGACAGCAAATTTGTTGTCTGTTGGTGGATTAGTTGCCAGGTCACCAACTGCTCTTAAGGTATCGCCTTCCAGGCTGACCAATAAGTTGGCATACCGATCGTTATCGTTGACAACACCTCCGAGTTGCAACGCCATTTCTACTTGATTGAGCCAGAGTTGAGGATACAATGAATTAAATTTCGGTAGACGAACGCGTTGTATTGCAGATAGACTTTGCCCTGAACTACCTGACGGAGATGATGATGTTGCGAAGTTCGTGGGAGCAAGATGTTGTGTTCCAGAAGTTCCAGCGGCTGTTACTGGTTGTTCAGTCGTACCCAGTTGTCGAATTTTGTTGAGCGAGTCGAATGCCTCCTTCGTCTCTCGCAACTCTTCACGTAGCTGCTCTATAATTTTTTTATCTGCCTCCTCTTGTGCGCTAGTCATTGTTGGCTGGTGTTTATTTACTCCTGGAGAGATTGTTTTACCTTTTCCGTCTTCGTCAGACGTTTCTGAACTGGAGAAATCCAGTCTTCGGCCTTTCCCACTGCGTAGGTCATACGGCATGTACTGCCTGCTGTGTAAATCTCTTGTAAGAGATCACGTCGGGGTCACCAGTTATAGTGTTGATACTATAAAGTTTATTAATCTTTCTGTAAAGATATAAAATTACATTAAATGTTTTACAATGATAAAGTATTTCAAGTGTATTTGATTTGTTTCGCTTGGCGTCTTGTTGCTCGTCTATCTCACTTCCAATGATGAATTGAGGTTATGTGTTTTTCATCGGTTGAATTCGAATTTTCCTTCTTCTGATGACAGCGCTGCCTACGACTCAAACGAGTACTTGCTTTTTCTCTCTACTTTGTTTTTCTCTCTATTTATTTTTCTCTCTACTTTCATCTGTCATACGCCACACGTTTGATACACATAGCGCCATCTTTTGAATCTTACTCAATCCAGTCAACAGATGTCGCCATCTGTTAGAACCGTTTGGAGCTAATAGATAAATAATTGTGACTGTCAAATAATATACAAATATAATATGCAATAAAATAATACTGAGATCATAAATTGAGATATAAGCTATCCTACTGTGATTTCTTTCTTTTTTTGTGTTGGATTAAGGTCTGATATACATATTTACCTACTGGATAATTATTATGTTAAATGGTTACTATGCTTTATACTTAAACTTAAACTAATGTGCGTTAAAAAAATAAATGTGAATTACTAAGAAAACATGATTTTTATGTTATTTATTATATTTTTCGAAAAATAAACCCAAATGAAGTTTTAATTAATATCACAAATAATAGTGGGCCCAGTGCCCTATTTCACCAAAATGATAGTTACAACCACAAATTTGTACTTGTAATTTACAATTACAAATTTGTAAGCCCGCTTTTTGTTTCACCAATTGCAATATCTTATTTCACAAACTTGTGATTGATTCTAAAAAAGTTGTAGAAAAATTAATTGTAAGGCACAAGTGTTCAAAGTTCCTGTTGCACCGGCATCAAGAATAACTTGTTATTTATAACAGTTTTTTCACAATATTGTTGAACGTTGTGCTGCGTATACATCAAAGTGAACAAGCAAAATATAATATTTGTAGCCTCTTTAATAAGAGACAAAAAAGATATATTGTTCGGAAAGTTTTCCGATTACTTGATACATTCAGACAAAGTAAGAAAATGGGAAAACATTCTTTATTTATTGCAGTCTCAAGCGGTTCTCATCAATAAAGACTGGAAATATTGATGTTCGTTAGGCCAGCATATAACGTTTTCGAACATTGAACTGACGACTGCGGTGCAAACCCTATGTACGCATCCGAAAACTGTTGACTTAGATATCCCATGCATATCGGCAACTCCATGGTATTTTCCTCCATTTCCTAACCAACGCAAAGCTGTTAGAAACTGCTGCCTTGGTTTTAAAGCACAGTTTTTTTCACTCGAGTGGCCTAGTCGCGGTCCAATAATTAAAACTATTTCCTCTGCCTTGCATCGACTGAGTTGAAAATTTTCATTAAAATGAATTAACTCAAATATGTCATAGTTTATACTCGGCCGATAAATTCTTTTTTCACTATCAAAATATCATCACTTTGGCTGTTATCGCTATTGCTATGCCTTCGTCGCAGGGACATTTTTGTTATGAAAGCAAGGAATTACAAATTTGTAACAAAAATTACACGTCTACCTTCACCTGTAGAATATTCTTACAAACTGAACAAATTTTGTAATTCTATTTTCGTTGGTGAAATGAAAACTCACAAATTAGTGTTATATTAACAAGTTTGTTACTTGTAAAGTACAACTTTAATTTTGTATTGGTGAAACCGAAAAGGAAATTTTTACACAAATTTCCTTTTGTAAAATACAACTGCAATATTGTAATTAACAAAGTTTGGTGAAACAACATTTTTACAAAAACTCACAAACATTGTTAAAAAACGCTTGTAATTACAAATTTGTGAGTTGGTGAAATAGGGCACAGGTGGCCTCCTTGTGGAACACTGGATTTCTTCTATTGAAATTCTATTGCGTAGGAAACTTGAGATTTTAACTTTGAACTTAACGTATTGAGTGCGAGATGATAAGTAACTTTCAATCCACTGAACAAGTATTGCGACCGAGATTGGAAAGTTTTTTAACTACCAGCTGGTGATTAAGTTGGTCAAAAGCTTTGGAAAAATCAATTTATACCGGATCCGCTAGAAGACCGTTCATAAATCCTTTTGTGATGTAAGATGAGATTTCCAAAAGATTTGTAATGGTAGACTTGCCCTTGACGAAACCATGATGGCGGTCCAATATGTGGGATTTTGTTCCGTGAATCAACTCTTCGATTACTATGGATTCCATCACCTTAGGAATAACGCTGTTTTTTGCAATTCCTCTATAGTCACGCATGTTGCCTCGGCTTCCTGATTTAAACAATGGGGTAATAAATGAAAACTTCCACGCTCGTGTGAAAACAGAAGACAATAGCGACATCTTAAATAAATAACATTAAGCATGAACCATGGACTGACAGCAGATTATTAATATGCAGGACGGGACATTATCCGGTCCAGATGAAAATGAGCACATCACTTTGGTGAATGCATGGTAAATCTTTTATTATATTGTTGCCATTCCAAGCTGTGCACCATTATCACATTTGTAGATACCTTTAAACATTTCTGCAAACATATCACAGATTTGTACACTATCATTTGGAGATCTTTGATCCAAATTCATATAAGAAGGATAATCCGAAACTTTTTTTTTTGACAAATTTTTAAAAAGAAGATAGATTCTGCAGCAAATCATTTTTTATGGAGCTAATGTAGTTTCTATATACAGCAGCAGATTGTATTTGGAACTCCCTTCTTAATCTTCTGAACTCTTGAGCAATGGGAACAGTAAACTTGAGTTTTAGTTTGTTGTGTAGTCTTTTTGTTTTATTTTTAAGCCTCTTAAGGAAAGGTGTTAGCCAAGGAACACAGTTAACAACAGTTTCGATGCAAACACAAGTAAGGTTTTAGTAAAACAAGTAAAAATTCTAATTCTTATGACGCTTTTCAATGCTTCTGTGCAGTTCTGATGTTCTGAAAACACATTGAACGCTGCTATAAGCTCTAAAATCAAACACGGGACCGCACAGACCGAAAAATAAAATTGTTTTGAAACGTTATTCAACTTACCACCACGGCTATAAAAACTAGTAAGCAAAGCTGAAATGTAATTTGTAACGACTTAATCAAGCAATATGGATTGAAAAGTTTTTCCAGCTTGGAACAAGAACGCAAAATGAACTGGTGGTGTGAAATGCAGCTTATCATACTATGTCTGAGGGCTGACTGCAATTCAATTTCACTTGGACTCCTGGGTTTAAAAGCATTTATATCCGTCTTAAACTCCTCACTTATAATATATTGATTTAACTCATCAGTCTCCGTTGCCATTTGGTTTTGCTTATCCCTGTAAAGATAAAAAAAGTTTTATTTTTATGATATTGAATTTGTTTTTGAACCAATGTAATCAAATGAACTGCTTTCTTAAGTGATAGATAACTTATAGTCTAACTTTCTGAAATGAATTTAGGGAAAGCAAAAGTAACACCAAACTAGTACATATTCTGAAAACTCAAATAAAAGTAAAAAAAATTTTTTTAATGTACAGTTTTTGACTCTATGAAAATAAAAGAACAGTGCCCAACTGTTAGAAATCAAATGTAAACAGTTTTCGACTGTAATTCCGTTAAAAAGGCATACACTTACTTACTTACTTAGGTGGGCATTACAGTTCGGGGTGAACCTGGGCCTCAACCAACATCCTTCTATAACGACTTCGATTTTGGGCGAGCTCTATCCAGTTTCGCACTGCAAGTCGGTTGAGGTCTTCATCCACTTGATTGCGCCACCTAAGACGAGGTCTTCCCCTTCCGCGACTTCCCTGCAATGTGCTTTCGAAAACCCGTCGAGCCGGAGCGTTTGGGTCCATCCGCTCTACATGACACAACCATCGTAGCCTCGCGATGCGTACTCTTCTGGCTATGTCCATCGCGGTACAGCTCTAACAGCTCGTTGTTATATCTTCTTCTCCACTTTTTTTTTTTTTTCGAAACGACAAAGGGTTTCCTCATCCGCTTTCGATAAAGTCCATGCTTCCGCGCCGTAAAGCAGGACTGGGATGATCAAGGTCTTATACAAGGTCACCTTGGTTTTTCTAGAGAGGGTTTTGTTTCTCAATTGCCTTCTTAACCCAAAGAAGCAACGGTTGGCAAGAGTTATTCTCCGTTTGATCTCCGCACTGATGTTGTTGTCCGTGTCTACAGTGGATCCTAGGTAGACGAAGTCCTGTACTACCTCGAAGCTATGTCTGTCTATTGTGACGATTTGTCCAATTCGTCGATGTTCTGTGTCCCTGTTTTATGACAGCATATACTTCGTTTTGCCATCAAACCCATTTTTGCCGCTTCTGTTTCAATACTCGCAAAAGCACCTATGACATCACGCTTTTTTCTTCCCATTACGTCAATATCGCCTGCATAGACGAGTAATTGCACAGACTTTTGAAAGATTGTTCCTCTGGTGTTGACGTTTGAGTTTCTTACAATCTGTTGAAGTATGATGTTGAAGAAATCGCATGCCTTTTCGACATCAAAGGTCTCGGTGAGTTCTTTACCGACCTTGACGGAGCAGCGTGAATTCTCCAAAGTCATCCTGCATAGTCGTACGAGTTTTGCAGGGATGCCAAAACTAGACATGGCTCTGTACAGCTCGTCTCTGTAAATACTGTCATATGCGGCTTTGAAATCGATAAAAAGATGGTGAATATCGATATTACGTTCTCGGGTTTTTCCAAGATCTGCCGTAATGTGAAAATTTGGTCTATTGTGGACTTCTCTGGTCTAAAACCACATTGATAAGGACCTATCAAGTTGTTGACGTGGGGTTTCAGACGTTCACATATTACAGCAGACAAGATCTTATAAGCGAGGTTAAGGAGGCTTATCCCTCTATAATTGGCGCAATTGTGAAGGTCTCCCTTCTTTAGGATCGGGCATACGATACTGAGGTTCCATTCATCGGGCATGCTTTCTTCCGACCATATCATGCAGATCAGCTGGTGCATGCTCCTTTCCAACCGGTGTCCAGCTGCTTTGAAGAGTTCGGCATCAAGGCCATCTGCACCTGCAGTCTTATTTGATTTAACTTTGCATATGGCAAGCTTAACTTCCTTTAGGTCGGGAGGACGGCATTCTTGATCATCGTCCAAGCTGAATTGGGCAATCTGCCTGACAGCGGAATTTGCAGTCTGCAGAAATGATCTTTCCAGATCCTCAGTAGCGACTGTGACTCTATAACTATGTTTCCCTGCTGGTCTTTATAGGCTTAAGTTCGGGGTTTGCCACCCTGGCAGGATCTTTTTACCTTTTCGTAAAACTTCCGAATCTCGTTCCTGTCATGGCACCTCTCTATTTCCTCAAACGAGCGCTTCTCATGCTGCTTCTTTTTCTTTTTGAGAAGTCGGTGTTCTTCTCTTCTTTTCTCCTTGTAGATCTCGTTATACTGATCGTAAGCAGCCCTTGTTCGTTGTTGCATCAGCATTTGTCGTGCTTTTTGTTTGGCTGCATTAGCCTGTCTGCATTCTTCATCGAACCATGGGTTTCGTTTTGGTGGCCGAGTGAAACCCAGAACCTCAGCGGCAGCGGTTCTGATGGCTTCTTGACATTGCTGCCACTGGTCTTCAATGCTTAATGCTAGCGGCATGGGATTCAAGGATAATTGAAGGGACACTCGATTGGAAAAGGCATTGGCAATCTCTTGCGATTGTAGCTTACCGACGTCATATCTCTTCACAGCGTTAGTTCGTGCTGGTCGTGAACAAGATATTCTCATTCGTACCTTGGCTACAACAAGGTAGTGGTCCGAGTCAAAGTTGGCCCCTCGCAAAGTTTGGACATCTAACACACTGGAAGAGTGCCTTGCGTCGATCGCAACATGGTCAATTTGGTTGACGGTTAATTGATCTGGGGATCGCCATATTCCTTTATGAATTTTGAGATGCGGGAAGCGTGTACTACTTACAACAAGATTTATCCCCGCAGCAAAATCGATCAGCTTCAGTCCGTTTTCGGAGGTTTTGTGGAAAAAGGCATACACAGTAATAGTAAATTCAAAGAAGCTTGGTTGGTTTTGATATTAATTTGAAGTATATGGCTCCAATAGCAGCGCAATGACGAAGTGAGTTATCAGCAAAGACATATACAAATTAAACAATTTTATTTATATATTTTAAGCATTAGCAGACAAATCTATATCTTATCTATATCTATATCTATCTATATCTATATCTTATCTATATCTATCTATCTATCTATCTATCTATCTATACATAAAATAAAAACGTAACAGTTTAATTGTTTGTGCACGCAAATCTCAGAAACGGCTTATCCTATCTAGATGGGGTTTCCAGTAATATATTGTGGTAAGCTTCACTTAACATTTAATTTTTATTTCATGTCAATCGGTTGATAAATAAAAAAGTTATGCCAATTCTTGCAGACGAAGTCGCTGGCACACCTAGTGTTAAATATGTTTTATTACATCGAGAGCGGTAACGAAATCTAAAGTCCCGAGTTTGGTAGTAGAAAAGCTCCAAATCTGAAAGCAAAGTTAGGAGTGTTTGGTCTCTGCATAGTTTTAGTCACAAAACACAAACTTTTAGAAAGATTCTATAGTTTTTAGATTTTGATGTTGTAATTATAATAATAGAGCTTTAATCATAGTCCGGTCAAAATAGACATTCAAGGTTACATTAATTCGCACCTAGCTAAAAATTGGCATGAATGTTGGGAACCCTATTACTTACAATTTGTCAATTATCCACATAAATCCGCCTTGTGGAAAAAAAATTATTCAAGGTCAAATGTTGCAAAAATCGGTTTTTTGAGTTTTCCAGCTAAACGGTAAGTTTTATCATAAAAATAGGAAAACAAAAATTATTCAACATGCAATTATCTATAAAAATTGTAATCACATTTTTTTTCCCTAAGAATCACCATTTCGGAGATATAGCTTTGCAAAAAGTTGAAAAAGTTGTGTTACTCCTAATATATGCACACATTTCCGCGCCACCCGTGAGGTAGTGTGCATGGCGGGTTTTTTTTTACGTGGTTTCTTCGGTAGGCCTATTCCACTCTCTATTGTGGTTCTGTTGAGGTAAAAGCTATTGTATCAAATTGAAAATGGAACTATTGTATTGACTATTGTAATGAATGAGAGCGGTGTAAGTAATGAGTAATTTGAGAAAACTATTCGTCTGATTAAAACTCTTCTAATGGAACATAATCCATACTGTCTTGTTCTCGTTCTTTTTCTTCTTCTTCTTCCTGCTGGGTGCAAATAAATTGTTCAAAGAGCGATGCATCAGAAGTCTCCTCGCATATATCGTAAGAATCCTCTTCTACTGGCGATTGAACATTGGAGCACGATTGGCCTCGACAACTTATATATGCTAATGAACAAAACAACCCAACTTTCTTACAGCCGCATTTAGCATTACACCCCTTTTCGCAATTGCAAAAAAATGAGTTGAGGAGTTTTTCCGGTGC
This sequence comes from Melanostoma scalare, assembly GCA_949752695.1. Lineage (NCBI taxonomy): Eukaryota > Metazoa > Arthropoda > Insecta > Diptera > Syrphidae > Melanostoma > Melanostoma scalare. Next base: position 119,998,501 of record OX456986.1, on the reverse strand, counting down.
AGGAGGGAGTAAAGTCTTAACTGGTTCCAATATATTGTCAATTAACTTCCAACCCCAGTCTTCTGGGTTAAGTTTATTACCGAGCCATATTTGAACTTGATAATATACCCGAAATAGATGTTGCTCAGCTGTGGTACCCGTGGCGTGATGGTTAGCGTGTCCACCTGCTAATCCAGAGGTTCGAGGTTCGAATCCCAGCAGAGGCAAAAATGTTTTTTCCACGGGTATCGCCTTTCGCGTAATGCTGTGTCAATCGTTCATTTCCAGTGAACGAACCAGTCATCAATCGTTCAATGGAAAGATTCGGTCATTTCAATCAATCATTCAATCACTTGAACTGGCCGAGGCGATCGACCGAAACTGAAACCAATAGACCCTCGAGAACGAGGAACGACCGAAATTGAAACCAATCATTTGCAGTGCAGCCTGCAGCGTTGTATTTTTTAATTTTTATTACTCTCTGTTTACGTTTCGTGTCTACCTAGTACCTACATACATACATAGGTGCAGTCGAGTCAACATCGAAACAGAAACGTAGGCAAGAACCAATAGTATGGTACTGAGTTGTTGATGGGGGATGGTTTTCTTTTTTAAAAGTGCATATACATACACACATTACATTCTTTACACATTTTCAGTGAGAATGGCTTTAAAAAATTCAATGTAGAAATTTTTCCATATCGCTTTGAAACAAGCACTAGAAAAGTTCTAAATCAAATTCTAAAAGCTGAAAATATAAAATAGACATAAGTATGTATATGTGCTTTATCTGAAAGGAAAAAAAAAGATCGCCCACCTACTCAGCAATAGCACCATTCTATGAGCATTAAAGTAGACAGAGTACTGTAGTACTTGTTTGATTGGTTTCAGTTTCGGTCAATCGTTTCGGGTCTCGTTCAAACGATTGGTTTCAGCCTAGGTCGTTCGTTTGGTTCAAGTGATTGGTGATTGGTTTCAGTCTCGTTCGTTCGTTTCGTTCAAACGATTGGTTTCAATCTCGGTCGGTCGTTTGGTTCAAGTGATTGGTGATTGGTTTCAGTCTCGGTCGTTCATTTCGTTCAAACGGTTGGTTTCATTTTCGGTCGTTCGTCTATCGTTCAAGCGATTGGTTTCATTTTCTGACGTTCGGCTCATACAAATGATTGGTTTCGGTCTCGTCGTTCGTTTCTATCAAATCATTGGTTTCAGTTTCGGTCGTCTTCAGCCATCTCATACAAATACAGCATATAATAGTAAAATACTGAGTTTCTTTCAGTGGCGTTCTATGGAAATGATTGAAATGGTGATTGATTGTTTTAGTTTTGTATGATTGCAATCATCAATCATTTCCAGTTAACGGGTCGAAAAGACCGAATCAATCGCGATTGACACAGCTCTACTTTCGCGAGAAATTGGCAAATCCTCCGTTAGTAAATCATTGCCATGAAAGCGGTCTCTCAATCAAACCGTTCGGAACCGGCAGAAAATTGTAGGTCCCCTCCATTCCCTCACAAGGCATGGTTGTGAGAATTGCGCTATTGCGTACTTATAAAATTTGCTAGAACATCCTTAGACAACTGTCCAACTAGACGGTGTCTAAAGAGTTGGACAACCCTTAGCCAATTTCGTATTTATAAATGCATTCCAACAGTTGTCTAAACAACCCCTCAAACTGTCAACTTCGAATGAAAAACTAACTAGTGGCGTTCATGATGTTCCTTAGACAGCGATGAAAGTGTTTATAAATACGATTTGGAGTTGGACACTGTTCTAAGAGCTGTCCAAAGTTAGACATACTTTGGAATGGGATTATAAATACGACTGATTGAGTTACAATTTGTTGTATTAAAAATATATGTACATATTTAGATGTTGTTTATGATAATACGAAGTTCCAAGTGCGACAGTGCCCTTAAGTTACATTCAACTTTATTTGGATTTAGAAACGACAAATGCCAAGAGATATTAGCATCTGTATTTTTTTTAGCAACAGCACCAAGTACTTTCGGGCTTTGGTGTTATTGTAAGTTGTAACTAAAGTCGAAAACAGTGATTCTAAATTATCAGTTGATCCGAGTTAACACAGCGACGCAGATAATGAGGAGGATTTGTCTGCAGAGATACGCAAAGTAAGTAAATCACCATTACTACAATAAACGTTTTATTAAAACACCAGTAAAATGATAAAGCTCTTGTTGCCACTATTGTCGTTTAAGTAAAATAACTTTCGAAAACGTCCACAGAATAGGACAAACAGCAATAACGCTTTTAAAATAGAAAGATCGAAACATATTCAAAGTTAGACTTTTTATGCAGGAACTGCGAGTCATAGGTTTATTACCTTTCCAGCAAAACTAAAACCCAAGACATAAAAGTTACCTCCGATACTGAGGAAAGCTATGCCAAGGTGTAAGCGCCAGTCTATGCCGAGTTCCGCAAAAAAGTTAAATCGCCAAGATATTTATCAAGAGCGTAGCGAAGGAGAAAGCTTGAAATTCTTTTTTACTTAAAACACCGAAGATGTTACGAAAATATAAGTTACTTCCTTCGAGCTTAAAAAAAAATTCTTAAAAAATAACAAGTAGCACAAAATAAATGCTCTCTGGCATTACTTTAATCTTTCTGATTGGTTATAGTGAAAAGCTATTTTCTTATTTCTTTCATGTTTCTATACAACTCAAGATGGCCATAGTGAATTTGGTTCTGTAAAATGGATGAAAGCGAAAAGCTACTTCATTGTTTTTCTATACAGCGCTAGATGGCCTACACATAAAGCTACAAAAAAGAATTTTATTCTGTTAAATGACTTGAGAGATTTTAAAAAAATGCGGTGTAACACCCATATTTTTCCACTCGTTATACTGTTTTTATACTTGAAAAGTTACTAAAAAGCATTCGTTTCTGTCAAATGACTTGAACTACACCGTGGGTGCATTTAGACACGTCCGACGTGGAGAAGTGGTGCCGAACATGTGAAAAGTGTGCTGCAGCCAAATGACCTGGTAGAAAGATTCAAGGTAAGATGCATCATTACAACGTTGGATCGCCTTTTGAGAGGATTGCAGTAGATGTGGCTGGGCCTTTTCCAGAGACCAACGCTGGAAACAAGTACATTCTGGTTGTAATGGACTACTTTAGCTTTAGTGGCCTGAGGCGTATGCCATCCCAAATCAAGAAGCCAAAACGGTGGTCGAAAAGATTGTGTTTAACTGGGTGATCAGGTTTGGCGTACCTATGGAACTCCATTCCGACCAAGTGAGGAACTTCGAGTCAAACATGCGGACTACTTGGCATTAAGAAGACGCGAACCATACCGCTTCATCCACAATCTGATGGGATGGTTAAAAGATTCAACCGGACCTTGAAAGAACACCACACCAAGGTCGTAGGCGACTACCAAAGAGACTGGGATAGGCACGTACCGCTGTTCCTGATGGCCTATAGAAGTGCGGTACATAGCTCAACAGGACAAAAAACATCTGAAATCTTGTTCGGGAAAACCATACGGCTGCCCAGCGAACTTAAATTGAGATGCCCGACAGAGGAGCCACAGGGCACAAACGAGTATGTGGACGACCTCAAGAAGAGACTCGTTGACATCCATGAAAGAACGAGGGCACGGATGAAAGCCTATAGCGATCGGATGAAGACACGGTACTACACAAAAGCGACGAAGGCAGGATTCCAAGCAGGAGATCGTGTGTCTTTATAATCCTCATCGTCGAAAGGGATTGTCACCTAAACTTCAGCAAAACTGGGAAGGTCCTTATACTGTTGTCACGAGGATTAACGACGTGGTTTACCGCATCCAAAGAGGACTAAGAGGCAAGTTAAAAGTAGTTCATTGTGACCGGCTGCATCGATATAGTGGCGAGGCTGCAGATGGAATTATTCGGGACGAACAATCTTAAGGAGGGGGCAGTGTAATGTACACCCAACATTTAATACTAGTTTCCTAATCGAAAACGTTCAACCGAAAACACAAGCGGCAACACTATAATGCACATCTTATAGAAGACGTTGTTTATGAGTGAATGTGTGTGTGTGTGTGCAGACATATACCGGGAGGAGAATTTGTCTAGCCATCATGGTTCATAGCAAAACTACTAGAAAGCTCTCGATGTTTCACACTTCTATATACAGAGGCCGCTGATGCAACCTGGGAGTCAGTTTTCATTATATAGTGATAGTGTGAAGATTGAGTAAACGTGATTATTAGTCGAGTTGCATATCAAAAGTAGATATTGAATTAAAGTACCACAATTAAAGTAAAGAAAGGAATAGTTTCATTATTGCAAACTAAGCGCACATACAGTAGAATTTTTCTATTAAGTTTGAAATAAGAAAAAAATAAAACAGGCTTGAGATGTCGATTCTGTTGTTTTTTAAAACATCGATATATCGCAGTGATGTCAGTATGAAAAAAAAAAATAAGGAAAAACTGTTTCTAAAATTCACTTAGTTTTAACTCTGGTTCGATGTTGGTCAACTTAAGAATTAACTCAGAATTGGTATTGCACTGCTTAAAGGGCGAGTCCAAAACATTCGGAAGATAAATACATCATATATAAGTACCGTTTCTAGTTATGTAATATCTACTACATTGCAATAATATACGGTATTCCAAAATAGTATATTGTAATAATACTTATATTGGTTATATTTTTGCAATGAAAGGCATTTAGTGGAGGTCCGTTAGACATAAAAACGGCAGAACCTAGGAATTCTGGGCCAGTAAAAGGATTTTCATGAAATTTTCGGAAATATGTTTTGAATGGCGATGGCGTATAGAAAAAAGTTAAAAAAAAAAATTTCACCGCTCTTAGTTTTTTAATTATTTTTATAATTAATTATTAACTTTTAGAATTTTCTTTTATTTATGTAGAGTGTTTTAGATACGGTTTTCTAAAGGCTCAGGATGGATAGTTTTGGTCAAGACAAAAAAAAATTTTATTTGAAGGGGGTCTATATACCTCCGTGTAGGCGCGAGGGGCAATTTTATATGAAATTTACTCAATATTTTAAAAAATTATTAAAAATCAACTAAGCCACTTACTTTCTCGTACTTTAATGTTTTTGTAAGCTATTGCTTTGTTCTTTAATAAAAATTTTAGTTTGTGTTCACTTAATGAAAAGTTTTTGAGAGATCAAGCCTTAAAGTCAAAATTTTGAAAAAAGAAAATATTTTTTTCTTAATTAATTTTTTTTTACCTAATTTTGCCTCATTAAGGGTCAATTTTTCTTTCCATATTCAATGCTTTTATTAATTTTTACTCAAAAGCAAAAATTCGAACACAAAAATTTCTCTTGGTTTAAGAGAAATTAAAAAAAAAACGAAAAGTACTTTTTTCCAGAAAACAAAATGTTGTTATATTCCCGCTAATTGAACTTTATTCCCGGAAGTGAAATATGAAATGTGTTTTAAATAGCATATAAAAAAAAGTAAAAAAAAAATTTCATGTGATATTAATTTTAATATAAATTATAAATAATTATTGAAATTTTAGAGTTATCTTTTAATTATATTCGTTTTAAGTAAGATTTTAAAACTAAAACCTATTACAAACTTGAACTTTGGTTTCAAAGGACAGCACATGTACTGTTTTGTGCCCCAAATGCTGTTTCCGGTCAAACGAGTTAATGAAACCGAAAAAATGTGGCTTTTTTGCTTGAATAAACACTTACAGAAGATAATAATGAATAGCACTTTATCGCTCTTCAACTTTAAAGTGAAATTAAATTTTCACTTTTTTCATAAAAGTACCCTTGGTGTGATGATTAGCATGTCCGCCTGTTAATCTAGAGGTTTGTGGTTCGAATACCAACAGAGACATATGTAAATGCTTTTCCAAGGGTATCGCCTTTCGCGAGGAAAAGCACTTTCTCGATTAGCCTTTCGGAACCGGCAGTAAACTGTAGGTCCCCTCCATTTCCTTATAAGGTATGGCTGTGAGAAGCGAGGATGACCTTCTTAGGTCAAACTCTGAGAGCGAAACAGACGACAACCTCAACCAGACTGTGGTGGGGGTTAGTCTACTTAGTTGTCGCCAAGATTGTGCAGCTAAATCAGATTAACCTCTAAAACTCCAAGCAGGCTTCGGCCTCCCTTCTTCACCGCCTTAACAAGAGAGGGGAAGATATTGTCCTTATCCAAGAGTCTTGGATGATGGATCATCAAATCCATCGTTCAAGGACTAAGGACTCCTGGATATACTCTACTGTATATGAAGGACAAAGGTGAACATAGATCCTGCATATTGGTAAGAAGTAGCACTAATGTATTTTTACTCCCTACAGCAATCGAGATGTAACCACAGTAAGATACCAGACCAGTGACAACACCTACTGGCTGGTATCTGCTTACTTCGGCCACGACCATCCTGGCCCTCCACCAGGAGACTTTTTAAAAAGATTGTCGCTGAAGCAGAACGGCAGAAGATCTGCCTCATCATTGGATGCGATGTCAATGCGCATCACACAGTATGGGGAAGTACTGACATAAATGAAAGGGAAGAGTCACTTTTTGATTTTATTTTAAGTACTAACCTTATACGAGTATAGTAAGTAATACTGGCAATAAACCAACATTCATTACCAGAAACAGACAAGAAGTTTTAGATACCACTCTTGTCTCCGATTCGGTTCATCATAGGATGAAGAACCGCTCAGAAAGGAATGTAGAAAACTTTTCAACCGAGCTAAACAATCAAACATTTTAATAGATTGGGACTCCTACAAGGAATCCCTCAAAACTTATAAATATCAACTGATTAAAAATAAAAGAACTTCCTGGAGAAACTTCTGTGGAAAAATAGAAGATACTTCAGAAGCTTCTAGATTAGCAGTCTAGCAGTCTCAAAACAGCTGACGGCTGGACAGAATCCTGCGAAGAAACGCTCAATCTGCTTCTGGACACTCACTTTCCAGGCAGCTCTAAGAACTTATGTAACCATGATTCCATAGAATCAGGTAGCATAATAACTTACAACCCCGATCTGATTACAAGGGAAAAACTAGTTTGGGCCATTAACAGCTTTGAACCATATAAATCCCCAGGACCTAATGGTATAATTCCAGCCGAACTTCAAAAGACCGCGGATATTACTATCCCTGTCCTTGAAATAATTCTCATCGGCTGTACCACCTTAAACTATATCTCCACTCAGTGGAGAGAGGTCAAGGTTGTATTTATACCTAAGGCTGGGAAATCATCCTACGTAAACCCAAAAAATCTCCGACCAATAAGTCTATCATCTTTCCTTCTTAAAACTTTAGAACGGCTGATTGATATCAACCTGCGTATAGCTATAGATCTAAAATTGTTATCAATGAACTTCTAGTTGACTAAGAAGCTGAGGGATTCAAAGTGATTGCATATGCAGATGATGTTTCTATTGCGGTATCTGGCAACCATGCTCACGTCCTTACGGATCTGATGTAGACCGCTCTAAATAAACTAGTAAAATGGGCGGGAAAATGTGATCTAGGGGTCAACCCTAAGAAAACTGAACTCGTTCTCTTCACCAGGAAATACAAAATTCCGCAACTAATAACTCCATCAATGAATGGAATCCCACTTGAACTTTCAAACGAATCCAAATATCTAGGTATAGTCCTAGACAAAAAGCTAAATTGGAAAGCCAATATACAGAAAAGAATCAGGACATCCACCGTAGCCTTATTTTCCTGTAAAAAAGCCATTATTTCGGATCAATCCCTTGCCACTCCGACTACACCATCCCCCAATTGGTTTTTGATAATAAGTTCCAAGTCTCAATCCCACCCAGAATGACCTGGGAAGACGACGAATTTTTGTTCAAAAACCGAAGAAGGGGTAGGCTGCGGGGTGTACTCAAACCGACTTAACGTAAGTCTCTAGTTCCGCCTCCCAAACCATGGTAGCGTGTTCCAAGCGGAAATTTTGGCGATCAAAGAGGTCCTATCATTGCTAATAGAAAACGTGATATCCTCAACGAATATCCGAATTTTCTCAGATAGTCAAGCAGCCCTCAAATAACTCGGCACTGTTTCTACGAACTCAGTAACCGCCCTTTGTGAGAAATGTGCTAGGCCCTGGAGCTCCATGCTCTGCCTCTGTTGTGCCACCCTATTAATTTATTTTATTTATTTAAATTTAAACTAATTTAATGAAAATATACTTTCACTTAACCATTGAAAAAAAACAAGGATGCTTTTCTGACTTTTAGAACGGCCGGCGTAAAGAGATCACTTTCCTTCTGATTGTATTATTTCTGTGTTGTGTTTGGCCATGATTGTAATAATAAATTTTGCTACATTTATGTATATTATATTCTCAATACTGTGCTAGTAAGTCAAAAGAGCTTAAGTCGACATAAGTCAAAATCGTGTTTTCAATACCACATATTTTCCATTTTGTTTACCTTTCTTTCATTTAGTCTGGGTCCCGTTACTATACAACAAAAAATAGCCGTTTAATTAAAAAAAAATCAAAGCAATTTATGTTTAAACGGACAAAAAATGCATTTGCATCATAGCTTATGTCTATCTTGAGCTTAAATTGATGGAAACAATAAGAAAACATATTTTTGGAAACGGCTTAAGTTATGATATAAGCGCTTATTACAAGTTGAAATTATTTAGACACATGTTGTCTTGAACGTATTTTTTTTTTTTTTTTTTTGAGTTCTATATGTTATAACAATATCTTTTTGATTTTCATAAAAAATTGCTTAAATTGATTTACATTAATAGATACTGAAAGAAATAGCTATTGATGGGGAAAACAATAGAAGATTAATTGGAATATAAAAAATATATAAATACAAATATAAAACATGTTCGGAAATTTTTATTTACATCATTGGATTCAATAAAGTATTTTTTTCAGAATGATCAATGGAAAATAGCCAATATTTGATTGATTTTAAAAATACTGTTTTTTCTCTCTCACACCTTATGTTTTCAGGCAATTTATTAAACAATCGTGGAGCAGTGACATAATAGCATTGGGAAAAATGAGTTTTTTGGATGTTAGGTATAGTTGCAAGATTTCTAGTGTTGATACGCAAGCTATAGTTTTCTTGCACTCTAGCTACCAAGTAGCCAGAATCACAGAAAAATATTTTTAGAACTTTATAACAGTACAAATGTCTTATTGGAAGAAATTCAAGTCTTTTAAATAGTTCAAAACTTGGTGTCCTACGATTTGCTTTTAAAATTATCCTCACAGCATGCTTTTGCTTAATCAGCAAAGGTTCTATTTTATTAAAATAAGAACCTCCCTAACAAGAAATTCCATATTCCAGTTTAGATTTAAATAAAGCACAGTAAACTAGTTTCAAAACCGACAAATTGCAATACATACTAAGATGGTATAATTACAACCCCGTTCAGATACTGTTTTAGATACATTGTATGATCCTTCCAACATAGTTTTTTGTCTAATATAATACTTAAATATTTAAAACTGTCAACCTGTTCAATCAGAAAGCATTTTTCGTGCAAAAAACTTGATTATTGAATATCAAATGTCCAAAAGCAAATCGATTACACATTGGAGTATGATAATGTAACGGAATATTTCTGATGACATCTCCTTTAATATTATATAGCATGAACTTCGTTTTATTACTTATTACAAGTTTATGAAAATTGAACCACATTCTTATCAAGTCAAGGTCATAATTTACATCAGCAAAACTATCTATTATATTAGTGTTTGAATAGAAAAAACTTGTGTCATCATCAAATGTAGTGATTTTACCTTTAAAAGATTGTAAAAATAGTGAGTTTACATAATTTAAAAACAGTATTGGGCCCAGAACTGATCCTTGAGGAACGCCCATATTCAATAACCCTTTAGAACTATATGCATTACCAATTTTGACGACTTGGTTCCGGTTTGATAAATAGGAGGAAAACCATTTATTAATAGAGCCTCTCAACCCTGCTCTATATAGTTTATCAAGTAACAACGTATGATTAACCATATCAAAAGCCTTACTTATGTCAATAAACAAAGTTGATGGTATGTGTGGAAGTGTTTAAGCTGTTTTAAATTTCACCTGTTAATTTTAACAAAGCACCCTCAGTCGATTTGCCCTTTCTAAACCCAAACTGACAATCACTTAAAAAACTAGTTTTTTCTAGGAATGAAAGCGTTCTTGATTTCATTCCTTTTTCAAAAATTTTTGAAAACGTAGATAAAAGAGAGATGGGACGATAATTATTCAATGACACTGTATCACCTTTTTTATGGAATGGTAAAACCACTGCAGTTTTCAGTCTTTCGGGAAAAACTCCTTCATACACACAATAGTTGAACAAATAACAGACAACATCAGAAACATGAAACGAAATTTGTTTTAACAAAAAGCTTGAAATATTGTCGCTGGAAGACGAGTTTGAAGTTTTGAGTGACATTATAATTTTAGAAATCTCTAGCGCAGAAAATTCTTCAAAGTAAAAACTGTCAGGTTGATTATTGTCGTGTATCAAATATCAGATTTCAGATTTATTCATTGAATGCATACACAGTAAGAAAGATATCTTATAACATAGTGTTATGCTAAAGAGAATACAATATTGAAAACAGTGAGAAGGCTACTTCTTAGAAAAATTTTATACAAACATTTCTTCCAATTTTATCTAAATACTCGTTAAATATAAGCAAATCTGTACATAACTTTAAGCATTTCAGTTCTTTATTTTAAGTAGATTTTAATTTTTATACATACATCTCATCTAATGTTAAGTTAAAGCACTTAAGAGCCAATGCATATTGTATTAATTTATTTTAGTCCCTTTGAAAATAGTTTCGATTCGAAGTTCCATGCTAAACTTAGCTTGGCCACGTTTCATTTTTAAGTTTCTTGGAAGAAGATTCCACAGACGGAATAGCGTTGACGAAGAATTGTTGTTCAGAGGTCCGACAAGAATACCGAGGGTGTATTAGCATTAAGGATCTGTTTGAGGAGCTGAAACGTATTGAATAAGCTGCAGGGTTGTTGTGTGAGAATGATGTTGCAGAGTAATAGTAAAGTTCTGTACCGAAAAAGATGGTCAAGGAACATATTATAAATTTGATTCGAGAAACTAGATATCCGATCAAACCGACGTAAGCCAAATATTTAACAAGCTGTGTTATTAAAAGCAACGTTCAGTTTTCTCCTACTACTAGCGTCACAATCGCAAAAGACCTCGCAACCATAAGTTAAAATAGGAATTACTAGAGTTTTGGCTAGCATCATCCGAATATTCAAAGGTGTGAATTGTTGCGATGACCATAGCATTGTAAGAACTCCATAGGCCTTTCCCACCACCGCATTTATGTGACTGTCCCAGGTTAGCGTCCTATTAAATAACAAACCTAAATTTTTCGCACTAGATGTATATTTGATTGGTGTACCATTCAAGGAGAGGCTTGGAAAATAATCTAGGTCTAGCACTGTCCTACTGATTACAATGCATTTGGTCTTGAGTGGATTTAGAGAAGGAATTTAGAAGAGTCCATTCTCCTGGGACCAACTAAATATCTGCGCAAGATCATTGTTAATTGTGTGCGCACAATCTTCAATAAGTCCGAGGTTACAGCTTCTAAACAATTGCACATCATCAGCATACATTTGAATATGGCACCCAGATATCTTTGTTGGAAGTTCGTTTATGTACGGGGAAAAAAGGAGGGGTCCCAGAACAGAACCCTGGGGAACTACTCTAACTGTGGGAAGAAAGCCAGAAGTTTTGTTATCAACAGAGACCGCTTGAAGTCTATCTTGCAAATATGTTTTTATCAAACGAACCGCTGGAGATGATAAACCAAACTTACCATAGAGTTTATCACATAAGTTATGATGGTCCACCGTATCGAAGGCCTTTGAGAAATCTAGTAATACTAAGAAAGTTACTAGATCATCATCTTATGCCAGTCTTATATCTTCAACTACGTTTAATATAGCTGTCGTACAGCTATGTTTTTCGCGGAAGCCAAATTGCTTAGATGACAATAAGTTTTGCGCCCTTAGGTACACATTGAGTTGTTTTTGAAGGATTTTCTCAAGTACTTTGGACAAATACGGTAATATGGAAATAGGTCTGTATTCATTTTTGTTACGATCCTTTAGAACTGGAAGAACTTTTGCTAGTTTCCAGACACTTGGAAAAACGCCAGTCATAATTATTGTATTGAATAAATGTGTTAAGTGAGGTAGAATATATAACAAAATTGCCTTCACAAAAACTGGGTGGATACCGTCAATGCCAACCGCATTTGATTTTATACTAAGCAGGCTTTCTACAACTTCTGTACTGTCTACACAAATAAAGTAAAATGCCGTGTCCGAATGGGAAGCATTAGATGGTTTATGAACATCAGATGAAGAATGAGAAAGATGTGGAAAAGGAAGCGAAACAAAGTTATGATTTAGTACATCCACATCGATATTCTCTTTACATTCCATTTTTTGCTTACCTATCCCTATTTCTCGCAGATTTTTCCATAATTGGCGTTTGTTAGCTGTTCCTAGCTTTGCTCGGTACATTTCTATTTTCGCGGATCTAATTTTACTGGTTGCTTGGTTACGAAGAGTACGATATATCTGATGGTGAATCTCTAGTCTATGTCTTTTCCACTGTTTGTAAGCCTGATCCGAGATAAAAGCCTTCGAATTTCATTGGAAAACCAAGGACGTTGATAATGATTTGTGTTCATTCTTCTGATTGGAAATTCTACCTGGTCATTGGGTGAGGGCAAACGGAAAACTCTATCCCACTCAATACTCTGTACATTTTGTTCTAACCGAGAATAATCTACTCTTTTAAAATTTCGATACTCATATGTAGTTTCAAATCTATTCATCCTAAAATTAATCTTCAAGTAAATAACATCGTGTTTTGAGAACGCTGGTGCTGATAGTTGATCATAATGCAAAACATCACTTAAGTCATGTATAAAGAATACATCTAAGAGTGTTTGCGATCTACCTACAACATGAGTGGGAGTGGTTGTGTTCACTGGGTATAAATCAAATGTTCTCATTTCATTGACTAGAACGCTATCAGCTAGGACGTTGCTGTTAAAGTCACCACAGATAAGTTATTTTGACGTGTTTAAAGAAAGAGTTTCTAAGAGTGTGATCAGTGGACTTAAAGCAACGTCATTGTTAGGTCTGTATACGGCACCTAATGTTAGGAAACTGCCTTCACCGATGATATCAATAAAAATATACTCCATAGAGCACCCAATTTCAGACTTACAGTTGAGTTTACATTTTATATTTTTTCGTACATATATATACTCCGCCACCTCTTCTCCCACATCTATCGCTGCGATATAGCTTAAAATTGTTTAAGTTGTACATTTCGTCACCATTAATATCCAGAAACCAGGTTTCAGAAACACAAACGCTGTCGGTTGTGTTCACTGGGTATAAATCAAATGTTCTCATTTCATTGACTAGAACGCTATCAGCTAGGACGTTGCTGTTAAAGTCACCACAGATAAGTAATTTTGACGTGTTTAAAGAAAGAGTTTCTAAGAGTGTGATCAGTGGACTTAAAGCAACGTCATTGTTAGGTCTGTATACGGCACCTAATGTTAGGGAACTGCCTTCACCGATGATATCAATAAAAATATACTCCATAGAGCACCCAATTTCAGACTTACAGTTGAGTTTACATTTTATATTTTTTCGTACATATATATACTCCGCCACCTCTTCTCCCACATCTATCGCTGCGATATAGCTTAAAATTGTTTAAGTTGTACATTTCGTCACCATTAATATCCAGAAACCAGGTTTCAGAAACACAAACGCTGTCGGTATCAGAACTCTCAAACACATCCCTAAATTCATCTATTTTACAGTATAGACTCTGTGCATTTAAATGACACACACGAAGACCTGTTGTTTGATTACTGCTATTTAAAATTTTGATCATTAATCGCAAAAAACCGTCTCTGCTACCGTCTGTATAAACTCCATAAGTGTATAGTTGTTGCATTAAGGAACAAAAAATATTAAAATGGGTAAAAGGTCGGTAATGTAGTATAAAATCTAAGATGAGATATAATGTAGCACAGGATTTATTTATTTAAAAAGAGTATACAAAGTAAAACAAGAAGGAGAACTGAAATGTATTGAAAAAAAAGAATAGTTGAGAAAAGGAAGAAAAAGAAAATAAAAAAAAAAAATTAAATATGTTATGACGAATAAAAATAAATAAATAAATAGGGTGGCGCTACAGAGCGAGTTATGACGAATAATAAATATAAATAAATGTTCTAGTTTTCCTGAGGTGTTTGACTGGCAATTCCATTTAGGGCCTCTACGTTATTGACGCAAACTCCTTTGACATCTGACAGCAGTCGCTTGACATAAACTCTGCCCCGAATGGTAAACACAGCCGCAATTTTGTTTACTTTTTTTAATTGAGTCGCATGCCGAACTAAATGATTATTCTTTTTTGATAACGATTCGCGAATAAAAATCTTGGCTGTCGATTCAAGGCCAATGTCGTTGAGGCACAGTTGCTTTTTATTGTTTTTAATAAATTTACCTATTGAGGTAAGGAGAAAGTTCTTATCATTTATGGTGATTTGAATTTGATTATGATGGAAGAGTTATTTTGTGATCTATCTTTTGGCCGCGTACGAAATAAATCTAACACTACTGGTGGTTTTATATCAAGTGTGCGACAAAGATTATTAAATAGCGATTTTAAGTTTTCATCAGGGACTTGGGGGACACCTAATATCACAGCATCACTAGCCACTATTTTAGTGTCCAAACCGTCAATTGATTTTGTTGCATCGGCGAGTTCGGTTTTAATCGAAGAGAGCTCATTATTATTTCGCACTAGCTCTTTTTTGGTGTTATTAAGTTCGATTTTAATTTTGTTTACATCGCATTTAAGGGAGTCTAATTCGGTAGACATTTTAGCATTTGCACTTTCAAGTTGTTGAACTTTAGTGTTAATAATGTTGAAAATATTATCATTTTATGTTAATTTACTTTACATTTTATTTAAGCAGTTTTAATTTTGATCAGGTTTTTATGTTTTTATACTCAGCTTAATATTTTTGTTTTTCTTTTTATTCTAATCAAATGTTTTCTCATTATTAGTTTCATCAAATAAACTTTAATCAATTAACTTCTTTAATATAAAAATAATAGGTTATGAGCCTAGTCGCGAGTATTGATTGATTGTTTTATTTTGAATCGAATTTTCATTAATAATAAGAATTGCTAAGAATTCATTAATTGTGAAATATGGATTTAGCAAAACATATGTATAAGACCTCTGGCTGGTGAATCAGATTGGCCTATTTGGAGAAGGAAAATTCGAGACTTGTTAGACTATCATGAAGGAGCTTTAGATGCTATTGATGGGATTTTGAAGAAGCCAGAACCTTTAGAAGGGACTTGGGAGTCTGAAGAAATTAGTCAACACAAAGAAGCAAGCAATTTATACAGAAAAGAAAACAGCTATGCCAAATCAATGATAACAAGTTCGGTTACCGATGCAGTATATCAGAAGATAATGGACAAGGAAACTGCACATGATACTTGGAATGCTTTAAGGCAACAGTTTGAGGCAACTTCCAAAGACCAATTGTTCAAGATATGCACGGATCTTTTTGCATTTAATTAGGATGTTACTCAAGATGTTTCAACACATATTGCGAAACTGCGAAGTTTGTGGAACGAACTTAACAATGGTCTGAAAGCTAAAAATGAAAGGGCATTACCAGAACTATTACTAGTATGCAAAGTCTTGCATATTTTACCAAGCACATTTGAAACTTTCAAATCAAGCTGGATGTTACTTACGAAAGATGAAGATAAAACATTTGACGAACTAGCTATGCAACTTTGTATGTACGAAAGAAATTTCAAAAGTAAAGAAGATAACGACAATGTTAGTCAAGAGGCACTAGTTGTAAAATTCGACAAAAGAAAGCCAGTTGCACGACCAAAATCAAGGGAAACCTGGAACAAAAGAGAAGACGTTTGCAATTTTTGTAAGAAAAAGGGACATTGGGTTCGAGACTGCAGAAAATGGACTGCTGAAGGTAAACCAACAAAAGGCAATGTTTCAAGCAGTAGCCAAGAGAATTCATTGAACAAAAACGCAACTTTAGTGTCTATCTGCAATGAGATGTATGCAACCGAAGTAAATTCAATTGACTGGTGGATTGATAATGGAGCAACAAGGCATGTTACCAACTGTACCGATTGGTTTGTGGATTTTGAGGAGTTTGAATGTCCTTGCAGGATTCAAGCAGCAGGAAAAGAAACATTGAGCGCTATTGGCAAAGGAACAATAATAGTGCAATCAACTTACAATAGAAAGCAAGTGACACTTAATGATGTTTGGTATGTTCCAACAATTTCGAGAAATCTTTTTTCTGTTTTGGCTGCTCAGGACAGAAACCGAAATAGTATTTTCAAGTCCTCAGCAACAAAGTGCTGGTTAAGAATAAAAAACGAAACGGTTATATGCGGAAGTCGAGAAATAAACGGATCGCTATACAAGGCAGCAATAAGACCAATCGTTTCGAAAGTGAAGTCTCGCATGGAATTCAATGTAGCTGTTGGAGATGAAACAACGCTACAGCTTTATCATGAGCGATGGGGTCACCAAGATAAAGCACATGTTAAGCAGAAGCTGGAAAAAGAGTTGGACATAAAAGTTAAAATGAACAACAACTTGTGTGAACCGTGTATCTATGGCAAAGCTCACAGATTACCGTTCGGAACAAGAAGAAAAGCGACAACGCCAGGAGAGTTGATGTCAACGGACGTTTGTAGTCCATTTAGCAACTCTTTTAAGAACAAAAAGTATCTGGTTGTGTTCAAGGATAGCTTTTTTAAGTTTTGTTACGGGTTTGCAATAGAACACAAATCAGATGTCAATAATGTATTGAAGGAAGTTATTGCACACGCGAAGATATGTGGTCACTCCATCAAAGAGCTACTGAGTTACAATGGTGGTGAATTTGACAACGCAGAAGTTAAACAGATTCTTCGAACAAATGGTATCAGACAGAGACTTACAGCGCCTTATACACCTGAACAGAATGGCGGTAGTGAACGTGAAAACCGAACTCTTGTAGAGATGGCAAGAACTTTGAAGTATTCAAGCACCAAAGTTAATTATCCGGAAGCAATTTGGGCGGAGCTTGTAAATACTGCGGCTTACATACTTAATAGAACTGGAAAGTCTTCAGTAGATGGTGTAAGTCCGTACGAATTGTGGATTGGCAAAAAACCAAGAATCAAGCATTTGAAAATAATTGGATCAACTTGCTTCACTCATATTCCAATCCAGAAGAGGAAGAAAATGGATAGAAAAGCAATTAAAGGCTACCTCGTTGGATATGATGGTGATGAACGGTACAGAATATTCATCCAAGAAGAAAATAAAGTTATCGTTTCAAGAGACGTTAAGTTTCAGGAAAGTTCAATTGCATGTGAAAAACCTGTTAAACTACCTCTTCGCGACATTGAATCCACAAGAACAGAACAAGAGAATTCAGAAGGTACCATGCATTTGGATGAGTACGAAGCAGAGGAAGATGTGAACTATGAAAATGAAGAAACCGAAATTCCGCTACAAGAACGAAAAGAATTAAGAGATCGGTCAACATTGAACAAACCTCAGCGTCTTGAGGATTATGTAATGGCAGCGATAGCAGATTTTGAGAACTCTTCATCGAATCCTGGATCTTTTCAAGAGGCAATAAATAGTAAAGAAAATACAGAGTGGAGAAAAGCCATGGAAAAAGAAGTCGCTTCATTGAAAGAAAACAAAACTTGGAAATTTACACTTTTACCAAGAGGAGCGAAAGCAATTCCTTGCAAATGGTTTTATTGCTTGAAAAAGAATCCAGATGGCAGTATCGATAAATATAAAGCAAGACTTGTGGCCAAAGGATTCAGTCAACGTGAAGGTATTGATTATAGCCAAACATTTAGTCCAGTAGCAAAATTAGGAACAATTAGATCAGTGCTTAGTATTGCTGCAAGCGAGCAAATGCATCTGATACAATTTGATGTTTCTACAGCATTTTTATATGGTGATTTGGAAGAAATTATCTATATGAAGCAGCCTGAAGGATAGGACGATGGTACAGATAAAGTGTGTCAGCTGAAGAAAAGTTTGTATGGACTTAAGCAATCATCTAGATGTTGGAACAAGCGTTTCGGGAGTTTCATTTCCAAACTAGGATTTCGAGCAAGTGATGCTGATCCTTGTTTATATATGAGGGAAAGAAATGGAAAGAAAGTCGTACTTGTTCTGTATGTTGATGATGGATTAGTAGGATCCACTGACCGTTACGAGTTAGATGAATTTATAGCGGAACTGAGAAATGAGTTCAAGATTGTTTCAAAAGAAGCGTCGTTCTTTTTGGGAATAGAGATAGAACGAAAAGAAAACGGAATCAAAATATGTCAACAAGCTCATGCAAGAAAAATTCTTGAACGTTTTCAATTTGCAGAATGCAAACCAATCTCAACTCCTATGATAAGGAATGGTGAAACTCCAAGACAAGGGAAAGAAGAAATCCAGAGTCATAACTTCCCATATAGACAGGCTGTAGGTGCAATTATGTATTTAATGCTAGGAACAAGACCAGACCTGGCTTACAGCATAGGATTTCTGTCAAGATCTTTGGAGAATCCAACTACCGAAGATGTTACTCGTGTCAAAAGAGTATTTCGGTATATTGCTGGTACTTTAAACATCAGGAAACATCAGGAATCGAGTATCGACAAAATATCAAAAAAGGTATTTTAGAATGTTTTAGTGATGCAGATTTCGGTGGATGTCAAAGCACTGGGCGATCCACTTCTGGTGTAGTCATCACTTATGCAGGTGGAGCTATTTCTTGGCTAAGTCAAAGACAAGCGATGGTTGCAACTTCGACAACTGAAGCTGAGATTGTAGCAGCTAATGAAGCAGCTAAGGAAATAATTTGGTTGTGCAGATTATTTAAGGGAATTATTCCAATGAAACAAACTCCCATTCTTCAAGTGGATAATTCTGCAGCAATTAGGCTCGCACAAAACCCGGAATTTCACAAAAAGAACAAAACATATTTCAACAAAACATTTCTTCATCAGAGAGAAAGTTACGGAAGGAAGACTTGAAATACAACAAGTTTCAACTGAAAAGCAAGTGGCTGATATAATGACGAAACCACTTCCTTGTCCAAGATTAAAACTTTTGTCCAGAGAAATGGGGCTTACTTAAATATGTAAAGAACCAATTAACAAGGGAAAGTGTTGAAAATATTATCATTTTATGTTAATTTACTTTACATTTTATTTAAGCAGTTTTAATTTTGATCAGGTTTTTATGTTTTTATACTCAGCTTAATATTTTTGTTTTTCTTTTTATTCTAATCAAATGTTTTCTCATTATTAGTTTCATCAAATAAACTTTAATCAATTAACTTCTTTAATATAAAAATAATAAATAACACTTATATTTTTGTTGACGAAATCAAATTGGTCTTGAATCTTTTTTGAAAGATTTTTATTATCATTTTTCATTTGTTGGGATAATAGAATCACAGAACATGGAGGGACTTACAAAATTAGAAGCACCATTATAAGCAACATTTACAAAAAAGTCATTAATCTTTTGATAACTTATGTCGACATAAGCCGAAAGTTAAGTTTCAAAAACAATTTTTTACTAGTTGTGTGGTTGTTTTTATACAACGAAACAATATGTAAGTGGTATCACAAGCATGTGTCCTGAAAAAAAAATCGTTAGTCTGGTACCAACAGTTTTAAGGCAATCACTAAAAATGTCTTAAGAAACTAATTCATAAAACTTCATTTAATCATACTGAAAAGTGATAAAAATTGACTCAAGCTCTTTTAACTTATTGGCACAGAATACATACTTTTAATTATGTAATTTTGGTGTGGCTGTTTTCTAAAGCGAATCCCAACTTTTCGAAAGATTTGTTGGGGTTTTAATATATGTACCAAATATATTTGTATTTTATATTTACCGCATAGTTTTCAATTCTTCATGTGTTCTAAGGTTCATGTGACTTTGGATATTTTTAAGGCTGCAATAGAGAATGTCAAATTGTCCCAATATTATTACAATCGTTGAAACGTATATGGTTGCTCCATTTGTGTAAGCTGCACACATTGCTAGTTGTGCTAAAAATTGTAAAAAGTATATTGCTTCATACACGTACTTCGGCTAAAATAAAGAATTATGTAGCCACACAATATTTTTCACAAAGCATTCATTCCTTACTTGGGTTTCAAAAGGATACCAGCACTGAATGGGCAAAACCCTTTCCTGTAGTATTAATGGACTCAATGACCAAAAAATAACTGACACGCAACCAATAAATTGCCAATATTTCGTTATTTTTCTTGATACTCTTAGGGATTTATCATAGTGAACAGTTGTTAAGCCTTTGAATTTTCGTAAAAATGCTTAGAAATATTGAATTTTATATTTAAAGAAAGTGTTTCTATTTACCGTAAAGTGACTGTTGCTTGTATTTTTGATTTACATAAATAAAAAATTTGAAGAGATCTTTAGAATTCAATGTCCAATAAATGTTAGCAAATGATGAATATGTGTATATTATTAACATGGTTAAAGCATCAGTCACTTCTCCCAAATCGCCGTATTTCAGACCTTGGAATGTTGTCACCAAAGTTAGGACGGCTAGGTGCAAAGTTAAAAAGGCCATGAATGTACTAAAGATTGTATCAACTATTTGTCTTAGCTTTCCTAATCTCTTGGACGTTGATTTATTTACAACCGAGTTCATATGCCCGTAAATGTTAAAAAAAAAAATCTGAACCGAAAACAAATTTGGATCACGATGTTCTTTATTTTCTTTTAACATATCTGAATTTATTTCGATACTTTCCTCAACAAAAGCACTCAGGTAACTATTTTAAGTAAGTTTAGTAAGAACACCGAGAATACATGGTTTTTACAGATATGTACTACATTATTAACGCAAACTTGAACAAAGTTTTGTCTGTGATTATGTATTTTATACATGCATAAGTCTAGTTCAAGTCTGGTATCAGCAAATTTTCTTCAACCAAACTAAGATGTGTACCTACATGTGTTATTACCTACTTACTTACTTTATTCTCCAAATAAAGGTGTAATATAAATTGAAAACTTATTTTCTCCCTTGTATTAGACCTGGAAGAATAATAAAATGGTTAAAGTTCATTTTCTTTCAAGGAGTTTTTGCTTGTTGCTTTTTCATTGTTTTGAATTTTGAAATTAGTAGTACATATTTTCATTTAATTTTTTGTTATTTTTCTGAAAAAAACAGTTTTCTTTTGCTCTGTTTGGTTCGAGGTAAATGATAATGATTTTATAGGTATAGTAAATTGAATGGGCCATTTATAAGTCGTGACGAACAATAAGCGCTACTGTAAATAAATATAATAGATTCCATATACAGTGCTGCGGCATTCCCGAGTATTAATTACAGAAATGGGTAGATTCCTGTTGAAAACTATAAACACGGTTGAAATCTAAACAAAGAAGTCACTACGCATATACATATGTATCAGGTCCAAAATTTTTGGACTTCAAATTCGATTTCAATTGCGCAAAATTTTAATTTTTTTTAAATCTTTTTCTTAACAATATCGTTAAACGCTTTTAATCAATACACAATACATAATAGTAGTACAATCCAGTTTTAAAATGAAACGTAAGAAGCTAATTGCATGAAATAGCTGAGTATAAGAAATATATAAATGTGAAGCTTCTCGCTATCTATCTAAAATATATTTAATTTCACACAGATAAAAATATTAATGTGGTAAATATGTTGTTATTTGAAATAGTGGAAGTGATAAAAACGTTTTCCACAGAAAATCTCCTCTTGTGTAAAATAGAAGAAGTAATTTTTGGATCACAAAATTAGATCCAACCGCCAAGTCGAATCTCGCTTTGTTGTTTTAATGCAATTAAATAAATCATCCGATCTGGATCATTGCGATAGTAACACACGGCTAACATAGGTGTCTTTGAGAAAGAAATTCGAGAGATCTAAATAGCTCAAAACCTGGTGTCCAGCGATTAGCATTAAAATTATTTTTTTTAAATTTTTGATGCATTTTTATTTCATTATTCTCATAACTACTTACATGTCAACAAAAATGTGTAAGGCTAGCTAATGTTTATAATGTCACTAGCTGTTTTCGCGACTTCGTCCGCGTTGAATAGTGACTTTCAGCAGCATTTTTAACTTTTAGTCTACTTATTTTTTAGTAAACTATAGTTATTTTATTTTATTTCAGTACATTTTTGTACACGACGTTCTTACTTTTTCCATCTTTTGTCAAATAAAAAGGTTTTGTGAGTTTGATACACTCTTTTAAACTAAAATGACAAATCAATTTCAAATTAAAGAAATACGGGGAATCAATAGTTTTCTCCTTTCGCTGTTCCAGTCATTATTAAAACTTTTAAAATGCCTCATCCCAGATGTGTAATTTGTAACTGTGTACAATTATACAAATATATCTATATTGTATACAACTATACAATATAGACATTCGACAACATCCCCCAAAACGTCAAACATAATTTATTAGTTTATATGGTTAACTATCTCATTAGTCGGCGCCGAAATCGACTTTTCACACAGTCATTACCGATTGCAAATTTTTATTTGAAGATCAAGATAGACATTTCTTCTCAGGTCAACTTTGTAATCGACAATTTGACAGAAATCACCTCACGGTGAAAGAACTTTTGAAATCGGTCCAGTAGCTTCAAGGTTCCCATTTACGTTGCCGTTCCCGTAAGAATATTGGGATAACAAATACAGCCCATGTCCTTCTTCAGGTTCAAGACTACCTCTGCACCAAAATTCATAGAAATATAAAATATAAATAAAATATAAAATAGTTGCTTTATTCGCACAAAGTTTTAACAAATCGACCAACATGAACTTCGTCAACGAAGTACGGTACAGACCTTTTGAGTTGTTTTTCATCGGATAACGGTAATTCAGTTCCATCGTAAAATACCTACTGAGGGAATATTCTTTGATTTAACAGTTTTCATTCTTCCTATTGATGTGTTGTTCCTGCAAACTGCAAACAAATTATAATGTCCCAAAGGGGTAATGTTTGCGGCAGATTATTTTGTATTTTTAAAACTGAAGTTTTATGGATAAGAGGTTTATATGAAATTTTCGTAAACAATGCTATGTATAGAATGCATTTTCATCACTGACTGTAAATTAAAGTTTATGATTTTATGAGCTATTTTCTTAACTACTTATTTTTATTAAGCTTGTATTAAAAAAAAAATGGTGATCTCTTCCCCCAATCAAATTCAAATGGTTCAAATATAAGATTTGTGAATTTCTTAATAACAAAAATGCAACATGATATATAGAAATATTTAATCAAAATACAACAGTTTCTCACAAACAGTGCTTAGTTATTTAATATAATATAAATACAGTGCCGGTCAAAAAAACTTGACCGATGATGAAAAAACCAACTTTCCGATTTCTTACTACACCATTGTTTGTACAAGTAATGGTTTTTTATATTCATTCAAGGTGAATAATAAGAGAATAGACATTTTCAAATGTGAATTGATCGATATTCAGCTATTATTGACTGATATCTAAAATAAAGTTGTACATATATAAAATGATATATAAAAAAAAATTATAAAAAATCGAACCGATCTCTGGAACTGTCTTCAGTCAGCCTGGAATAATATCAAACTTGAGACATTACAAAAACTTGTAGAAAGAATGCCGAAATTGTGTGCGGCTGTCATTAAAGCAAAAGGTGGTTTTTTTTTGCATCTCAGAGACTTAAGTGGCACTGAACTTAGAGCAAGCTCGTCCGTACACACTTATCTACGCTCTTCATCATTAATGCAAGTGTTAGTGGTTAGTAAATAACGCCAACACAAGCACAAAGAGAACGTATACGAGGAAAAATAAAAAAACATTACAGAAATATTACAAAGTAAAACTTAAATTAAATTAACATTAAGAGAACAAACTAAACTAGTGAAACATTACTAAACAAGGTTATAAATAAAAAATGAAATTAAACTACAGTAATAAAAAAAATCTACTAAACATGAATCATGCAGATGGTACCCTGGTTCTTAATATTAATTTTAAACTACTTTTACTAATGTTGAAATCGACAATAAAAGGATTAGAGTTGAATAACCTACTTATGCGTGCTAATGGCTCATGCATTCCATAGTTAGTTCGGTGGTGGGAGCGATGTATAAACTCTAAATTACGTAGATGGTGAGTTCTTCCGCGATAGTTGAATCCTATGTGGGAGAGCAAGTAGGGGGCATCAATTATACCGGTTATTAATTTATGAAAAAATACTAAATCATTGTTGATTCTTCTCTGTGAGAGGGTTTGAAGATTTAATAAGCGAATACGATTTTCAAAAGGAGGGAGATTGAAAGGATCTTGCCAAGGAAGACCTTTGAGAGCGAAGCGTTTGAATCTGTGCTGTATTGCTTCGATTCGTGATTTATGAATATCATAAAATGGTGACCATACCTGAGAAGCATACTCTAGATGGGGACGAACATAACAGTTGTATAAAGAGAGGGTGACATAAGGCTCATTAAATTCCTTTGCCCATCGCTTAATAAAGCCAAGCATTGAATTTGCTTTGTTAATAATGAGGTTGATGTGTTCATTAAATTCGAGGTTGGAACTAAAAAGAACACCGAGGTCACGGAATCTAGAAACTTGCGATAAAGATTGTTGCGATATTGAATATTCTCCAATGCTAGGAGATCTTTTGCGGGAAAAAGTCATACTTTGGCACTTGGAAGTGTTTAAAGTTAGTCCGTTCATTGAACACCAAACAACAAAACTATCAATATCTTTCTGTAAGAAATCGCGATCTGAAGAATTTTTGATGATTTTAAAAATCTTCATATCATCAGCAAAGATTAAAATGTCGCTATAGGAGATGCAAGAAATTACATCATTTATAGCAATAATGAAAAGCAAGGGGCCAAGATGACTACCTTGTGGCACGCCAGACATAGCATTGAAAGGTTTTGACAAAATGTTACGAAATTTGACTTCAAAATTCCTATTATCTAAGTAGGAGTTTATCCAAGCAATAAATACTGTGGGATATCCAAAAGCTTTTAGTTTATAAAGTATGATGTAATGAGACAGTTGGTCAAACGCCTTAGAGAAGTCAGTGTAACTGCAATCAAGCTCGTTCCCACATTCAAAAGCATTGGAACACTTATGATGAAAGGAAAGAAGGTTGGTAGCCGTCGATCTTCTTTGCATAAATCCGTGCTGCTGGTGGCAGACAACATTCCTTGAAAAAAAGGATACGCTTTCGCAGACTACTTGTTCAAATACCTTAGGTATACATGAGAGCTTTGAAATAGGTCTGTAGTTTTTTATATCGGATTTTTCACCCTTTTTGAAAGCAGGTATGATAAAAGATTTTTTGCAAAGAGTGGGGAATATTCCAGATTTTAATGAAAGCTTGAGAAGATGTTCAAGTGGAAAGGATAATCGTGAGAAACACTTCTTTAAAACAATTGGCGGAATCCTGTACGGACCAGAAGAAACGTCATCTTTGAGAGAAGAGAGGTAGTAAGTAATTCTGTCTCTTTGAATAGGGATATTATTAAAATTCACTTGCGAGGAGTGAGTTAAATATTCAAAGTATTTTTCATCAATTTCTAGATTTGAATTACAAAAAGAGCCATTAAAATGGTCTGCAAAGGCATTGCAAATGTCGGGAGTATTTTTTAAAGAAATGGCGTTATAAATAAAGTTGGCTGGATAGCCGTCTGATTTTTTTTTAGAATTTACAAAGGACCAAAAGCTTTTTGGATCGTTTTTCAGAGAACACCCCATTTGGGTGACATAGCTAGAGTACAGATTCTGAGAAACCATTTTGAAGTCTTCAAAAAAACTTATAAATATTTGGTGGTCAGTTGGAGAAAGAGTAATTAAATAGGTCTTCCAAGCCTTGTTTCTTTTATTCCTCAGAGCCTTTAGTTCCTTGGTAAACCACGGTTGACAAAAACTAGCATTTCGGAGCGTCTTTTTGGGAATGGTTTTTTCCATGCAATTTTCTAAAACGGAG
This sequence comes from Melanostoma scalare, assembly GCA_949752695.1. NCBI lineage: Eukaryota > Metazoa > Arthropoda > Insecta > Diptera > Syrphidae > Melanostoma > Melanostoma scalare. The sequence continues at coordinate 119,972,390 of OX456986.1, read as the reverse complement.
TAAAAGCAAGCGACTGCTTCGTCAATATTTGTAAGGGTTGATATATTTTCAATACCAGCCCTGCTTAATTCATTCGAGAGCAAATTGAAATTCGCTTTTCGAAAGTCAAAAGTATATAAACAGTCATTTGAATTATTAATAACGTGAGATACGTTGCTTAGTTCAACAAAAATATCTAAAGGGGGATGAAGATCATCAATTCTAGTAATGCCTGAATTAGATTGAAGAACAACCGTGCTAATAGCTTCGGAAGAGAAAACAAGGTTTACTTTGATGAAAAATGCGTTTGATTGTATGTTAAAGATTATTTTTATTTCTTTCATTATCTTCATCGAATGATAATTTTGAAATGTTACATAAGCTGCAGTTATGTAAATTCTTATGGATAATAGATAATAATTAATAATATAATAGATCAATAAAGCTTCCCGACTTCTGCAGTGTCTTTCAGGCAGAAGTACTTGCAGTGTGCGAAGCCGCGAAGCACTTAGCTACGCAAAACCTGATCATTAAAAATATTGACTTCTTTATAGACAGTCAAGCGGCCATTAAAGCTATCTCATCCTTTATCACAAAATCCAGACTAGTAGACAGCTGTCGCAGTAACCTAAGACTGCTCAGCGAAACAAACACAGTTAGTTTAACCTGGGTTCCAGGACATCGTGACATAATTGGTAATGAAATGGCGGATAAGCTGGCTAAAATCGGGTCAGCACTCGAATCCAGCGAAACGAACACCTCAGTTCTAAGGCCACTTGAGCAAGAAAAAAACAGAATCAAACACAATTTTCTAAAAACCGCCAATGACAGGTGGTCATCTTTAGAAACATGCCGAGTCTCTAGAAACCTTTGGCCAGATATTTCCAAGAAAAAAAACAGAATTTCTTCTCCAGCTAAGCAGACCTCGGCTCTCTCTGTTGATTGGCATTCTCACGGGACACAACTCGTTGGGTACCCACATGATGAGAATGGGCATTAGCACATCCGACTTATGTAGAGGATGCCAAGATGAGGAGGCAGAGGAGGGATCATTCCACTTCCTCTGTGAGTGTCCTAGCTTGGCCCACACTCGGAAAAAAACCCTCGGAGAATACTTTTTCGACGAACTGGGCGACATCTCAAGTCTCCCACTGAGCAACGTCCTGAAATTTACTCAGGGCTCCAAATGGTTCAGTGGGAGTTCCCTACCACAATAACCATTTACCTTTCCAATCCTCCCATTTCCTCATCCTCTGATTTCCCGGGGAGCACAATGGATCCTTGAGATCCGAGTGAGGTGTTGCCACTTGTTGCTGCACCCCCCATTCAACCTAACCTAACCTATGTAAATTCTCTCAGAAAATGTCGAAATAAATCATTTACAATACATGAAATATGAGTAAAAAGTCGAAAAATTGGTCTTTTTATCATCGGTGAAGTTTTTTTGACCGGCAGTGTACATGTATATATGTATATGTAAATATGAATTTTGTTCGTTATGAGGACAGAAATAAAATGAAATTTATCTGTCTGTGCTAAATAACTGTAAAAGTATGTATCCTAGATCTGAACTGTCTGCGAACCATAAGACAGAAAATAAAAAGCCAAGCGCGGTTCAAGACTTCTTAATTTAACTGAAAAATGATTGTCATCCATTTGATCTTAAGTTATTGACTAGGGTACATCCACCTCAGAATTACATACAAAGTAGGGATTCCTGTTATAGGAAAACCAAATTAATATATCTACACAAAATATTACTATCATTATAACGCAATTTATTTAAGCATACATTCTTAAGATTTATGAAAGAATTTCTTAACCACAACAATAGAAATCCAATATAAAACATGCATATACACACGGTATACACTAATCAATCGGAAATAGATTTATGAATAACCAGGTGTTCGACTTTAAACTTTCAGCTAAAATGGTATGTCTACAACAAAAAGTGTATTTATTGTATTTTAACTACTGCATACATGAGTTATTGTTAAGGAAAACTCTTATTGAAGAAGGCTATTGTTGAGATAAGAATATAAGTTAGGAAAACGATTTTCTAAATAACTTTTACTTTAACAAGTGAGCAATCATAAAGTTATTAATTTAATGAGTTTTAAAACACAATATTTAATTTAAGTAAAAATGAAATATATACACAAAAATAAAAAAATAAAGTGACTTAAGAAAAAAAAAAAAAAAATAAGTCAAAAGTTTTCTCAGACGTGTTCTCACTGAAAAAATGGATTTTTTGATGCCGAGGATTTCATGGTGCATAAGATTTGACGCTCTAATTGAAAGTCATAATCAAGTACCTCCACTGAGGTAGACACCTCAAAGTTTTTCTTTAAATTTGGATGAAGAACAAATGGAACGCCTTTGAGCTCTGAATAAGAACCTAGCGCTCCGATGGAATATGAAGAAGACCCAAAAGTGGAGTTAGCAGGTGGCTTCGGTGCTGGGCGCATTGGAGAAATCTGATCGGAAGCTCAAATTTCTTCATAATCGTGGTCGTGATCAAGGGAGTGAGGCACTGGTAGCAGCGGTTGATTAGAACGTGCGTCTGTTCAAATTCAATCGATTTAATGCTTTTTCCACTTCACTATTATTAAGATTACTATCTTTGCTGTTGAGACACTGTGGGTGGTACACGGACATAAAGAACTCCAGTTTTGTAGCACACTAATATTCCATTTATGCCCCCCGCTAATTTAAAACCTTCCGGTGCGGTCATCAGTTTAGAACAGAGAACTATATCAGTAACAGCGTGTGTAACTGAGCTGCGTTTAGAAAGTTTATATGCAATTCGGTGTTTTCTCTAAGCCTTTTGTTCTGTGTCAGCGATTCGGGACAGCAATGAAAACTCTTTTGGGGGCTGATCCTTTTCGGATATTACCCTTAGTGTCTCCACAACGTATTCAGGCAAACCCTCAGTTTTTGATAGACACAAGTAACGTGTTGTTTGCCGTCCAAATATGAGACTGTGTTCTCGCCACAGATCAGCATCTGAATCTTATGTACGGTGCACGGTTGTGAAATTCTTTGGGCACTTTTCAAAGTCTTCCATTATCTGTAGGGAGGTTATTGGCCTATTGTCAGGCAAAAAACTCATTATAGAATTAATGAAATTTGTGGCATTGCAGATGGCATTTGTACATGTTTAGTAACTTTGTTCATCTTGGCATTGTTGTATTAACCCTTAACTGATGTGGTGGGTTCATTGGACCCACATTCAATTTTCAAACATGTACAGCAACCGCTGCGATAATCGCAGCTACCTGCGCTTTTAGATACCTTCCTAAAATAAGCGGACGTGTTTGAATACGAAAGGACGTGTTTCGATTTCCTCTCCTTCTGTGAGTTACAGCATGCACGTGGGTCCACTGGACCCACTTCAGTAGATACGTAACTTTTTTTTTCAGTAGATACGTAACAGGCAATGACGAAAACGACAAATTAAAGAAAAATTAAAGAAAAGGGTGTTTTTTTTGTCCACCGAATAGAAGAGCAAAGACAGTTCATTTATGTGCAAAATGCACACAGCCTATTTGCCTAACATGCTCCCAGGAGGTATGCAAATCATGCATTTAAGCCCCAAATTTGATGGTTGTGATAATTTTTGTTTTTAAAGTATTTGAGTTTTTTTTGTGAAAGACCTTAGGAATGAAATTTTTTTGACTATGTCTAAAGACAAATTTTTCATGTGGAAATTTTATGTTGAAAATGAAGTTCCTGGTTTTATTTATTTCTTTAAATACCTTTGCAAATTATCCTTTTTTAAGTTAAAATAAAGATGTTTAAGAAAAAATGTAAACTTGTCTATTTTTCATCACTTTCAAAAAGCTGGGTCCAATGGACCCACCTCATTAAATACGTAACTAAATCTCACCACATCAGTTAAGGGTTAATAAAATATTCTTTAAAATTTCGGCTCTTATTCAGAGCTATGATTTGTGAGCTATTATACTCACTAAACTCTAAGGTATAGTTACGAAACTACAGTCTCGAGTATTTTCCCCAGCACTTTGAAATTCTAACTTCGCCGTTTGGCTTACTTTTCGGTTACTCTTTTCTTCAATGGAATGGAAAGGCCGTATGATGCCCTGGGCGAGAGTGGTGTTGGCAATGATTAATCGCCCAGCAATGCATTCACTATCACAAATTTATTTAGAAAAATATATCAACAAAATCAGCAGCTGTTTTGAACCAGCAAATTATTAACACGATACACGACCACTGCGAAACAAAAACAAGAATTTGGTTCACTGTTTCTTATTTTGCTTTTTGTTGGCTTTCTTTTTTCGACTTTGGACACTGAATTATTGCTCGTTTTTTTTTTTTTTTTTTAAAGAATGTTTTTGGGAAAGGCACTTGCTATGGTTTATATTTTAAGAGCTTTATTTTTGAAAGTGTGAAACAAACGAGGGCTCATCAAATTTCTTCATAATCGTGGTCGTGATCAAGGGAGTGAGGCACTGGTAGCAGCGGTTGATTAGAACGTGCGTCTGTTCAAATTCAATCGATTTAATGCTTTTTCCACTTCACTATTATTAAGATTACTATCTTTGCTGTTGAGACACTGTGGGTGGTACACGGACATAAAGAACTCCAGTTTTGTAGCACACTAATATTCCATTTATGCCCCCCGCTAATTTAAAACCTTCCGGTGCGGTCATCAGTTTAGAACAGAGAACTATATCAGTAACAGCGTGTGTAACTGAGCTGCGTTTAGAAAGTTTATATGCAATTCGGTGTTTTCTCTAAGCCTTTTGTTCTGTGTCAGCGATTCGGGACAGCAATGAAAACTCTTTTGGGGGCTGATCCTTTTCGGATATTACCCTTAGTGTCTCCACAACGTATTCAGGCAAACCCTCAGTTTTTGATAGACACAAGTAACGTGTTGTTTGCCGTCCAAATATGAGACTGTGTTCTCGCCACAGATCAGCATCTGAATCTTATGTACGGTGCACGGTTGTGAAATTCTTTGGGCACTTTTCAAAGTCTTCCATTATCTGTAGGGAGGTTATTGGCCTATTGTCAGGCAAAAAACTCATTATAGAATTAATGACATTTGTGGCATTGCAGATGGCATTTGTACATGTTTAGTAACTTTGTTCATCTTGGCATTGTTGTATTAACCCTTAACTGATGTGGTGGGTTCATTGGACCCACATTCAATTTTCAAACATGTACAGCAACCGCTGCGATAATCGCAGCTACCTGCGCTTTTAGATACCTTCCTAAAATAAGCGGACGTGTTTGAATACGAAAGGACGTGCTTCGATTTCCTCTCCTTCTGTGAGTTACAGCATTCACGTGGGTCCACTGGAAACACTTCAGTAGATACGTAACTTTTTTTTTCAGTAGATACGTAACAGGCAATGACGAAAACGACAAATTAAAGAAAAATTAAAGAAAAGGGTGTTTTTTTTTGTCCACCGAATAGAAGAGCAAAGACAGTTCATTTATGTGCAAAATGCACACAGCCTATTTGCCTAACATGCTCCCAGGAGGTATGCAAATCATGCATTTAAGCCCCAAATTTGATGGTTGTGATAATTTTTGTTTTTAAAGTATTTGAGTTTTTTTTGTGAAAGACCTTAGGAATGAAATTTTTTTGACTATGTCTAAAGACAAATTTTTCATGTGGAAATTTTATGTTGAAAATGAAGTTCCTGGTTTTATTTATTTCTTTAAATACCTTTGCAAATTATCCTTTTTTAAGTTAAAATAAAGATGTTTAAGAAAAAATGTAAACTTGTCTATTTTTCATCACTTTCAAAAAGCTGGGTCCAATGGACCCACCTCATTAAATACGTAACTAAATCTCACCACATCAGTTAAGGGTTAATAAAATATTCTTTAAAATTTCGGCTCTTATTCAGAGCTATGATTTGTGAGCTATTATACTCACTAAACTCTAAGGTATAGTTACGAAACTACAGTCTCGAGTATTTTCCCCAGCACTTTGAAATTCTAACTTCGCCGTTTGGCTTACTTTTCGGTTACTCTTTTCTTTAATGGAATGGAAAGGCCGTATGATGCCCTGGGCGAGAGTGGTGTTGGCAATGATTAATCGCCCAGCAATGCATTCACTATCACAAATTTATTTAGAAAAATATATCAACAAAATCAGCAGCTGTTTTGAACCAGCAAATTATTAACACGATACACGACCACTGCGAAACAAAAACAAGAATTTGGTTCACTGTTTCTTATTTTGCTTTTTGTTGGCTTTCTTTTTTCGACTTTGGACACTGAATAATTGCTCGCTTTTTTTTTTTTTTTTAAAGAATGTTTTTGGGAAAGGCACTTGCTATGGTTTATATTTTAAGAGCTTTATTTTTGAAAGTGTGAAACAAACGAGGGCTCATCAAATTTCTTCATAATCGTGGTCGTGATCAAGGGAGTGAGGCACTGGTAGCAGCGGTTGATTAGAACGTGCGTCTGTTCAAATTCAATCGATTTAATGCTTTTTCCACTTCACTATTATTAAGATTACTATCTTTGCTGTTGAGACACTGTGGGTGGTACACGGACATAAAGAACTCCAGTTTTGTAGCACACTAATATTCCATTTATGCCCCCCGCTAATTTAAAACCTTCCGGTGCGGTCATCAGTTTAGAACAGAGAACTATATCAGTAACAGCGTGTGTAACTGAGCTGCGTTTAGAAAGTTTATATGCAATTCGGTGTTTTCTCTAAGCCTTTTGTTCTGTGTCAGCGATTCGGGACAGCAATGAAAACTCTTTTGGGGGCTGATCCTTTTCGGATATTACCCTTAGTGTCTCCACAACGTATTCAGGCAAACCCTCAGTTTTTGATAGACACAAGTAACGTGTTGTTTGCCGTCCAAATATGAGACTGTGTTCTCGCCACAGATCAGCATCTGAATCTTATGTACGGTGCACGGTTGTGAAATTCTTTGGGCACTTTTCAAAGTCTTCCATTATCTGTAGGGAGGTTATTGGCCTATTGTCAGGCAAAAAACTCATTATAGAATTAATGACATTTGTGGCATTGCAGATGGCATTTGTACATGTTTAGTAACTTTGTTCATCTTGGCATTGTTGTATTAACCCTTAACTGATGTGGTGGGTTCATTGGACCCACATTCAATTTTCAAACATGTACAGCAACCGCTGCGATAATCGCAGCTACCTGCGCTTTTAGATACCTTCCTAAAATAAGCGGACGTGTTTGAATACGAAAGGACGTGTTTCGATTTCCTCTCCTTCTGTGAGTTACAGCATGCACGTGGGTCCACTGGACCCACTTCAGTAGATACGTAACTTTTTTTTTCAGTAGATACGTAACAGGCAATGACGAAAACGACAAATTAAAGAAAAATTAAAGAAAAGGGTGTTTTTTTTTGTCCACCGAATAGAAGAGCAAAGACAGTTCATTTATGTGCAAAATGCACACAGCCTATTTGCCTAACATGCTCCCAGGAGGTATGCAAATCATGCATTTAAGCCCCAAATTTGATGGTTGTGATAATTTTTGTTTTTAAAGTATTTGAGTTTTTTTTGTGAAAGACCTTAGGAATGAAATTTTTTTGACTATGTCTAAAGACAAATTTTTCATGTGGAAATTTTATGTTGAAAATGAAGTTCCTGGTTTTATTTATTTCTTTAAATACCTTTGCAAATTATCCTTTTTTAAGTTAAAATAAAGATGTTTAAGAAAAAATGTAAACTTGTCTATTTTTCATCACTTTCAAAAAGCTGGGTCCAATGGACCCACCTCATTAAATACGTAACTAAATCTCACCACATCAGTTAAGGGTTAATAAAATATTCTTTAAAATTTCGGCTCTTATTCAGAGCTATGATTTGTGAGCTATTATACTCACTAAACTCTAAGGTATAGTTACGAAACTACAGTCTCGAGTATTTTCCCCAGCACTTTGAAATTCTAACTTCGCCGTTTGGCTTACTTTTCGGTTACTCTTTTCTTCAATGGAATGGAAAGGCCGTATGATGCCCTGGGCGAGAGTGGTGTTGGCAATGATTAATCGCCCAGCAATGCATTCACTATCACAAATTTATTTAGAAAAATATATCAACAAAATCAGCAGCTGTTTTGAACCAGCAAATTATTAACACGATACACGACCACTGCGAAACAAAAACAAGAATTTGGTTCACTGTTTCTTATTTTGCTTTTTGTTGGCTTTCTTTTTTCGACTTTGGACACTGAATTATTGCTCGTTTTTTTTTTTTTTTTTTAAAGAATGTTTTTGGGAAAGGCACTTGCTATGGTTTATATTTTAAGAGCTTTATTTTTGAAAGGGTGAAACAAACGAGGGCTCATGAAAAATGTGTTTTTTAACTGCTTTTTTTAGCCGAGAACAAGATATTTTTCATTTATTGTGAAAATAGAGCGAAAATAAATAAATGTTCATCTTCAGGCTCAAGACTATATCTCTAACTTAGGAAGGCGAACAGACAGAGCTACTTTTGCATTTATAATATTAGTGAAGACCGGTTCCCGTGAGAATATTCGAATGTAACCTATGTCGTCCTTCTTCAGGTTCTTGATCATCTCTGTATAAAATTTCATTTAAATCGGTTCTGTAGCTTGGGCGATAGATGGTAACATAGAAAGACGAACAGACAGAGCTACTTTCGCACTTATTATAATAGTAAGGGCTCCCGTTCCCTTAAGAATATGGGGATGAATTAAAGTTTATGTTACTCGGGGATAGTGTAGCATTCTTACGGTGGAAGAACTTTCGAAATCGGTACTGTTGCTTCTAAGTTCCCGTATAGGTTCCAGTTCCCGTGGGAATTTAGGGATAAAATATATAGCATATGTCCTTCCTCAGGTTCTAGACTATCTCTGTACAAAATTTCATATCAATCAATTTAGTAGTTTGATCGGGAGATGGTAACATAGAAAGTCGGATAGACAGAGTTACTTTCACATTTATAATATTAGTTAGGATAACTAACTTACGCGTTGACCCTACGCGTGGTGCTCTAAATTAAACAATATCTTAATCGTTATGCCTTTCGGCCTAAGAATTACTTATTAATTTACAAACTGTAGTAAAAACTAAGCAAAATTGAATTTTTACTTTAAGTGCTTTCAATCTTATTAAAACTAGAGCAGCCACAGTAGCTAGTTTTTAGTTTAGTTTTAGTTTAGTTTATTCAATTCAGGTAAATACTAACACATTAAGATAAATCTTCTAAGCTAGTGTAGTAAAGGTTTAATAATACATTTAAAGTAAAATTTTTTAAATAGAGAAAAAAAAAAAGAAAATGTATAGTAAGACAAAATATTATCATTGATGAAAAGTAAATAATGATAATTTGCTTTTGTTTAAGGTGTTGAAGAAAGAAAGTAGAAAGTAAAAAGTTGAGTTGAGGTAAGAGTTTGCTTATTAATAAGATGTTAATTTAGATGTTATTAGATTAACAAGTAAGTAAGTAAATAAGTAAGCTGCTTTATTTAACTACGTTGGTAGAAAATTTTGATATTTTCTTCAAACTGCCGTGAGTGAATTCCAAGAACGTACAACTGCGATAAAGAACTGTCTTTCGGATGTAAGACAAGAGAAATTAGGAATCATAAAATTAGTTGTTCTGTTGGATGCTGGGAATTGAAGAAATTCGTACAGATAGGGGGGCTGCTTTGTGTTCAGAATAGTGAAGAGTATTTTCAATGAACGAAATGTAATATAATTTTGAAATGACATGCCTAGAAGATTTTCAGAAAGATGTGATATATGATATTACTAGCAGTGCCCGCGACTTCGTCCGCGTTACTTGATAGTGACTTTCGGCAGCATTTTTAATTTTTTAGGATACTTATTTTGCAAATAAGACATATTCATGCGTTTTAGTAAATTATTTTTATACTATTTTATTTCAGTACATTTCTGCACACGACGTTCTTACTTTTTCCTTTTTTTTGTCAATTAAAAAGGTTTTGCGAGTTTGATACACTCTTAATAAAAAAACTAAAAAAAAAAAAAAATTTAAAACTAAAGTGACAAATCAGTGGGAATTAAAGAGAAATACGGGGAATCAATAGTTTCCTAACTACGCTGTTCCAGTCATTATTAAAACTTTTATAATGCCGCATGCCAGATGTGTAATTTGTAGCTGTGTACAATTCTAGATTACTCATTATTGGCACTGGAACTCCAACTTGCAGCCACTGCTGATAATTCTAAGGAATTGAGAAACTCTATAGGGTATGATTGTGACTTGCTCAGTGTCCATAATATTGTCTATTGATAGACATTCGACAACATCCCCCAATACGTCAAACATTCGCTTATATGGTTAACTATCTCATTAGTCGGCGCCAAAATCGACTTTCCACACAGTCATTACCGATTGCCAATATTTATTTGAAGATCAAGATAGAAATTTCTTCTCAGGTCAACTGTGTAATCAACAATTTGACAGAAATCACCTCACGGTGAAAGAACTTTTGAAATCGGTCCAGTATCTTCAAGGTTCCCGTTTACGTTGCCGTTCCCATAGGAATGTTGGGAAAACAAATACAGCCCATGTCAAGACTATCTCTGCACCAAAATTCATACAAATAGGTTCAATAGTATGGGCGGTAGATGGTAACAAAGTAAAACAGACAGACGGAGTTGATTTGGATCTATAATATTAGTAAGTATTTCCGTTCCCATGGGAATATGGGGATAAATTGAAGTTAATGTTACTTTGAGATAGTGTAGCATTCTAACGGAGAAATAATTCTTGAAATCAGTTCTGTAGGGTTTCGTTTACGTTTGCATTCTTGTGGGAATACAGGGATAACATATACTTATAGCCTATGTCCATCTTCAGGCTCAAGACTATGACTCTGTACCAAAATTCGTATAAATAAATTTAATAGTTTGGGCGGTTTTTGATTACAAATAAAATTAGACAGACAGATTTCATTTCAGACTTATGATATTAGTAAAGAATCCCATTCCCGTGGGAATATGGTGATTGTTCCCGAAGGAATATGGGGATGACTTACATACAGTTGATGTTACTCAGGGATAGTGTAGCATTCTAACGGTGGAAGAATTTTTGAAATCGGTGCTGTAGCTTCAAAGTTCCCGTATACGTTCCCATTCCCGTGGGAATATAGGGATAAAATATATAGCCTTTGTCCTTCCTCAGGTTCTAGACTATCTTTGTACAAATTTCATTTACATCTGTTTATTAGTTTGGGCGGGAGATGGTAACATAGAAAGGCGAACAGACAGAGCTACTTTTGCATTTATAATATTAGTGAAGACCGGTTCCCGTGGGAATATTCGAATGAAATTTATCCTATGTCCTTCTTCAGGTTCCAGATCATCTCTGTATAGAATTTCAATTAAATCGGTTCTGTAGCTTGGGCGAGAGGTGGTAACATAGAAAGGCGATCAGACAGAGCTTCTTTCGCACTTATTATGAAAGTAAGGACTCCCGTTCCCGTAAGAATATGGGGATGAATTTATGTTTATGTTACTCGGGGATAGTGTAGCATTCTAACGGTGGAAGAATTTTTGAAATCGGTGCTGTAGCTTCTAAATTCCCGTATATGTTCCCATTCCCGTGGGAATTTGGGGATAAGATATATAGCCTATGTCCTTCCTCAGGTTCTAGACTATCTTTGTACAAAATTTCATTTAAATCTGTTCATAAGTTTGGGCGGGAGATGGTAACATAGAAAGGCGAACAGACAGAGCTACTTTTGCATTTATAATATTAGTGAAGACCGGTTCCCGTGGGAATATTCGAATGAAATGTAACCTATGTCCTTCTTCAGGTTCCAGATCATCTCTGTATAAAATTTCAATTAAATCGGTTCTGTAGCTTGGGCGAGAGATGGTAACATAGAAAGACGAACAGACAGAGCTTCTTTCGCACTTATTATATAAGTAAGGACTCCCGTTCCCGTAGGAATATCGGGATGAATTTATGTTTATGTTACTCGAGGATAGTGTAGCATTCTAACGTTGGAAGAATTTTTGAAATCGGCGCTGTAGCTTTTAAGTTCCCGTATACGTTCCCGTTCCCGTGGGAGTTTAGGGATAAAATATATAGCCTATGTCCTTCCTCAGGTTCTAGACTATAACTGTACAAAATTTCATATCAATCATTTTAGTAGTTTGGGCGGGAGACGGTAACATAGAAAGTCGGACAGACAGAGTGACTTTCACATTTATGATATTAGTAATTACTAGTAAGGACTAGTAAGGATAAGGATTTTCTTACGTTTGGGATTACGAGGGTTTTGCAAGGAGCATTCTAGTGTTTGGAGGTGTAAAACTCTGAAAGGTCCATAAAGATCGTAGCATCCCGTAAGTTTTTCCCACTACCGAATTTATCCATGTCATTCCATGTTAATGTTCTGTTGAATCCTAAGTTTTTAGATTTGTTTATAGACTCTAAAGGGTTGCCATTAATAATGATCGATGGAAAATAGGATACATCAGGTTCTTTCTTAGATATAACTAAACATTTGCATTTCAATGGGTTTAGCATAAGTGCGTTGCTATTTGTCCATGTAAATATATATTCAAGTTCTTTGTTTATGGTGCAGACACAGTCTTCAATAAGTCCTAAAGGACAGCTTTTATATAACTGTATGTCGTCTGCACAAATTGATGCTATTTCATTTATGTAAAGGGAGAATAATAACGGTGACAAGCTAGATCCTTGAGGTACGCCATTCGATATGAGCAGGCATTTAGAATGTTTGTTGCCTGTATACCATTTGTATACCAATTGTCTCCTATCGCTTAGAAACGAAGAAAAGAGTTTCAAGGCTTCTGTTGAGACGCTGTATTTTAATTTATAGTGGAGGGCCGTTAGGCATAAAAAAGGCAAAACCTAGGAATTCAGGGCCAGTCCATGGTTTTTCATGAAATTTTCGGAAATATGTTTTGAATGGCGTATAGAAAAAAGTTAAAAAAAAAAATTTCACCGCTCTCAATTTTTTTTATTATTTTTAAAATTAAATATTAACTTTTAGAATTTTCTTTTTTTTATTTAAGGTATTTTAGATACGGTTTTCCAAAGGCTGAGGATAGATAGGTTTGGTCAAGACAAAAAAAAAATTGCATGGTAGGGGGTCTATATGCCTCCGTGTAGGCGCGAGGGGCAATTTTATATGTAACTAGCTGAGCCACCCGGCGTTGCTCGGGTCTGTAATTTAAAGGTTCCCGTTCTCGTTTTTCCGCTTAAGTGGGAACTTGGGGATGAAAAATAATCGTTTTTACTTTGGGATTATGTGGCATCCCAAAGACGAAAGCATTTTTGAAATCTGTCCAGTAGTTTCTAGGTTTCCGTTCCCAGCCCCGTTCCTGTGGGAATCTTCCGTTACCTTGGAAATATGTGAAATATAAGTCTTTGTCACTGAGGGATAATGTAACATCTTTGAGTTGAAAAAATTTTTGAAATCGGTCAAGCAACTTTAATGTTTCGGTTCTCGTTCCCGTTTCTGTTCCCGTGGGATTATAGGGATGAAATATAATATAAACTACTAGTGGAGGGGGATAATGTAGCAATCCTAATGCAGGAAGGGTTAAAGAAATCTGTCCAGTAGCTTCTTAGTTTCAATTCCCAAAACCGTTCCTGTGGGAATATCAATTTTTAAACTTTTTATGTCATAAAAACCTTCTCCTGACAATAACAAAAACAACAAAAAAAGATTTGGCCAAATTGGTCCAGGCGTTGTTGAGTTATGCGCTTACCAACACATTTTGCGATTCATTTTTATATATAAGATTTACTCAATTTCTTAAAAAATTATTAAAAATCAACTAAGCCACTTACTTTCTCATACTTTAGTATTTTTGAAAGCTATTGCTTTGTTTCTTAATAAAAATTTTAATTCGAGTTCACTTAATGAAAAGTTTTTGAGAGATCAAGCCGCAAAGTCAAAATTTTGAAAAAAGAAAATATTTTTTTCTTAATTAATTTTTTTTTACATAATTTTGCCCCTGTTCGGTCAACGACCGAATACTCATCGCATCCATAATGCTGACGACGCAACATATAGTCGTCAGCCACCCAAGCCAACCAACTACACCAGCCACCCTCACCACCTACATATCGATCTACTTACTTGCCAGCCACCTCAGATGACAACACACGACGACCGATCGTGAACAGTCACCCTAGCAGCAGCATATTGTGTATATGGACACACAACCGCACATAGAAAAGTATCTGCCAATGCTTTGGTACGATACTTGTGCTTGAGACGATTGACCCATATCGCCACTACTTGGCTATGGGTATCGGATACACATTTGGGTTCCCATATGCCATAGGATGGCAGTGTTTATTCTGTATAAATACTGTGGCATCTATGGCAGTGGGAATAATTATAAACAACTAAAACGAAGAGAAGTAAACAATGTCGCCACTTAGGATCGGTGCCATAATCGCTGGAGTCGGCACAATATACTTCATGTGCCGTTGGATAACAAAGGCTTGGAGCTGGTATCAGCTATTGGACTCCCTTCATGTGTGGGAGTTATGGTGACGCTGCACATTCCTCATGGGCGAATGGCTGGATGAACGAGAACCAGGGTGGTTGGATTTGGCGACTTGGCTTCAACACAGTTCATCTTTTATACTCACGCGACGTGGTCGTTTTCTGTTCAACTTTCAAACCTCTATCCGCGACGTGGTCAGTTTGCTAGTAAGCAATTGTTCTATCTTGTTTTGGTACTAAAGACTTGGTTCGACGTGGTCATCATCATTGATAGTTTGTGAAATAATAAAGAATCTAAAACCTAAATAACTTGTTGTTCGGCAAAGTGCCCTCTGGTTCATTTATTACTTTCAGCTTTTCCTCCCTCCCCTGACGCGCTCGGAAGTAAGTAAATTCCCGAACATTTGGTGCCTCCTGTGAGGATAGTGAAAGTGATTAAAGAAAAAACTTTGTGAGAAATTGTGGATGTGCGTGGCCACATATTGTGCGGTGTTGAGTGCTATCGTAGCACTAGTAACGTTAATTCGTGCGGTAATTGTGATCTGGGTATCCGAGTGAACCCAATCTGTGAACCGTGTGCAGAACAGTTGTGTGAGAAGTTAAAGTGAGAATCCGACATTTACCAAGTATGTCGAGAGGTGCAGTAAACAAAAGAAAGGCGGCATGCATGGGCATCGAGCGCCTCCATATCAAGGTGCACGATCCGGAGGCTGAATCATGGGATGAGATTCAGCTCCATGCTCATCAGCGCTCATTGAACGAGATGTTCTCTCGCTTTGTGGATGCGCACGAGGACCTCCTGGATGAGGCGTTGGACGAGAACGATATGAAGGCTCACAACGAGCTGTGAGCTGCAATAGAAGCCCAAGAAATTGAGACGCAAGTGACAATTGAGAGGCGGTTGGCACGCCTCAACATAAGTACTCCTCGTGGCAGTGTGGATGGCCATGGGCACTTCCTCCCTCAGCACAGCCGGCTCGACATGAAGCTCGACCCGGTGAAGATCCCTAGCTTCGATGGGAAGCTCGAAAACTGGCTGGCATTCCGAGATGCCTTTGAGTCTCTGGTACACACGGCCAGTGTACCAGAGGCATATAAATTACAGAAGCTAAGGGCTGCGATCGACTGCCAGACTGTGGGCTTGGTGGGGAATGTGTACGGCGGTGGATACAATCAGCTCTGGAGCGAGCTGAAGACCCGCTTCGACAACCCCAGGAAGCTGTCAAGAGCACACATCAACCGCATCATCCACATGCGATCCGAGTCGGTAGAAACAGAAGCGGCATTACTTAGAATCGTGGACACTGTGAGAGGCACCTACAGGTCTCTCAAGGTAATGCACATCGATGTCGACAACTTGGATGTCGTGATAACGGCATTAATTGAACCAAAGCTGCCTAAGGTCACGGCAGAACATTGGTCCTATAATAGCGACCCAAGGGACCTGCCTAGTGTAGAGGCACTGCTCCAGCACTTGGAACACCGAGCAGCCAGCCTGACTGGACAGGGCCCAGCAGCCCCAACCACTACAACATCAACCACTAAGAAGCGAGATTGGCCTGTACAGGCTACAACACGTCGGGCCTCGGTGGTCCGCACCCACGCAGCCGTAACGGCAATTGACCGAGGGGGTTGCTCCTGCTGCAAGGGCCCCCACACCATCACGCACTGCCGCCACTTTGGAGCCATGACAATCATGGAACGGCTCAACGAAACCCGGGACAAGCGAGGCTGCTTCAACTGCCTCCGCCCCGGTCACAACGCTCCCGACTGCCCATCCAAGACTTCCTGCCGGAACTGCAACGGGAGACACCACACGATGTTGTGCCGAAAGAATTCCTCCGCCGGACCTAGCAACGCGAGGAACACATCCGTCAACACCGCTGCGATCGAGCTTCCAGAGTCGAGCACCGCTCCTTGCAGATACCAAGCTGGGCGGCATGGGCCGCCAGAAGTATTCGTCGACGAAGAAGAGCGCATGGATTGACTTGTCAATCCCAACAGCACCGTACTCCTAGCCACAGCCCTCGCTCATGTGTACGGTGACATCAAGCACCAGTTGTTGGTTCGCGCACTATGCGATCCTGGATCGCAGGTAAGTTTTGTGACGCAACATATTGTTCATAGGCTTCGCCTCCCACAAACCCGGGTAGAAGTCGCCATCCAGGGCATTGGCGCTTCTACCAAGATGATGACCCAAGGCCAAGTGACGCTGTCACTTCGGTCCACCCGCTCCAACTTCTGCATCCCGCTCAAGGTACTGGTCCTGCCGACCATCACATCAAACCTTCCCGGAGCGCAGCTTGACACGACGCAGTGGAAACATCTGGCCGGCCTTGCATTGGCCGACCGACACTACGGAACTCCTGGCGCCATCGACATGTTGCTCGGCGCCGACGTCTGGGGTTCTCTGGTACGAGGAGAGGTAATACATGGAAAACCTCACGAGCCCCACGCTCAGCAAACCCACCTGGGCTGGGTGGTATTTGGTCCAGCCACCTTGACGCACTCATCACAACCAATTCGAGCGTTGCACTGCCAGCCGGCACCGGAAGATTTTCCCAACCGGACCTTAGAAGACTTGGTCCAGAAGTTCTGGCACTTGGAAGAAGTGCCCACGGACAACTCCAGAGAAGATGAATGCAGTCGTCATTTCAAAGAGACGCATTCCCGCACGTATGACGGGAGGTACATGGTATAAATCCCATTTCGCCACGACGCCCCTGCCCTCGGGGACTCCTACCGTGCAGCACTACGCCAGTTCTACAGTCTCGAACGCCGACTGCAGAGCAACCCTGAGATACGAGAGAAATACATCGACTTCATGAGGGAGTATGAGAGTCTTGGACACATGGAACGGGCTGGTCAACATGGCGACCACCCCAACTGCTACTACATCCCACACCACGCCGTGACAGTCAAATTCCGCGTGGTGTTCAACGCCTCAGCCAAGACGACCAGTGGTGTATCTCTCAACGACACCCAGTTGGTCGGTCCGACAATCCAGGACTCACTCATCAATGTGATCCTGCGATTCCGTCGTTACATGGTAGCATTGACAGCCGACGTCGAGAAGATGTTCCGGCAAATTCTGGTTGCCCCGGAGCATCGGGATTATCAGCGGATTCTCTGGCGTGAATCCCCTACAGCAGACCTGGTGGTGTACCAACTCAAAACGGTCACCTATGGCATGGCAGCAAGTCCCTACACATCCGTCCGCTCCATGGTACAGTGTGCAGAGGACAACCACAATATCATCCCGAATCCAGCCCGCGCGCAAGCGGCAAAAGAGACAATCGAGAAGGCGTTTTATGTAGACGACCTTCTCACCAGCTGCGACAGCGTCAAGGAAACCTTGGCATTGGCGAAAGACGTGGACCAAGTGCTCAAGAGTGGGCACTTTACACTGCGCAAATGGAACTCTAATCGCGCAGAGGTAACTAAATAAATAAATAAATAGGGTGGCGCAACAGAGCGAGGAGCCCCTGGGCCTAGCGCATTTCTCACAACCATCCCTTGTGAGGGAATGGAGGGGACCTACAATTTTCTGCCGGTTCCGAACGGCTAATCGAGAAAGCGCTTTTCATGGCAATGAATACTAACGGAGAACTTGCCAATTCCTCGCGAAAGGCGATACCCGTAGAAAAAACATTTTTGCCTCTGGTGGGATTCGAATTCGAACCTCTGGATTAACAGGCGGACATGCTATCCATCACACCACGGGTACCACAGAGGTAACTAATGATCTTGTTAACAATGTTTCTCCTTCTTCTCTCCCTACAGAGCTCGTTATAGAGTGCCCGACCGCCACAGTTCTTGGTTTGCGGTGGGATCCAACAGCTGACGAGCTCTTCTTCTTGGTGACTCTGGACCTTCCTAGGTCGACACCCACCAAGCGGCGTGTGCTTAGCGAGATAGCACAATTGTTCGACCCCACGGGACTGCTCGCTCCCGTAGTCATTGTTGGGAAGATGTTCATCCAAACACTGTGGACATCCGGTATTACGTGGGATACCCCATTGCCAGACGAGCTGCTCAAAACCTGGACCGCGTACCGAGACGCACTTACGACACTCAATCATGTTCGTGTCCCCCGGTGGCTAGGCCTGCACAGCCAGCATGTCACCACACTGCATGGGTTCTGCGATGCCAGTGCCCGTGCCTATGCAGCCGTCATCTATGTAGTTACCAGAGAAGCAGGCGATCGGGTACACGTCTCGTTACTGACTGCCCGCACCAGGGTAGCCCCAATCAAGGGCGCTACCATTCCTCGTCTTGAGCTATGTGCAGCTCACCTCCTGGCCCAAACCTATGACAGCGCCTGCCGCGCTCTAGGACTTCGGACGTCGCCCTATTATCTCTGGTCAGACTCCAGCATTGTGCTTTGCTGGTTGCGGAAGGAGCCGTCTACCCTGAAACCCTATGTTGCCAATAGGGTGCGACAGATCTTGGAGATCACTCCTCCAGAACATTGGAACCACGTTCGCACAGCTCAGAATCCTGCCGATTGCGCTAGTCGGGGAATCAAGGCTGCCGAACTCATTCAACATCCGTTGTGGTGGCAAGGTCCGACTTGGTTGACCACTGGCCACCTCCCACTCAGCCCAACCGGGCAGCTCAAAGACCGAGACTTGGCTATTGTCTCAGACGAATTGAAGACCATGGTGTTTGCAGGCGCTACCATCAGGTGTCCGGAACTTACAACGAGGCGTCACGACGGGGTCATCATTCCCCTAGTTGACCGATTCAGTTCCCTCCAGCGGCTACTACACACAGTAGCTTATATGTTCCGATGGCGGAACCAGAAATCCCGTAAGCAGACCGTTGTAGAAGCGGACGAGCTTCACCGAGCCATGCAACGCCTCATCATTCTGGAGCAAGCAAGCGCCTTCCCAGATGAAATACGCGCAGTGCGGACTCAGGCCACTCTGGCCAGCCATAGTCCCCTGCTATCGCTCAACCCATACTTGGATCCCAGTGGCATTCTTCGAGTCGGTGGACGACTCACACATGCAGAGCTCCCGCACGAGCAGAAGTTCCCGGTGGTACTCCCCAAAGCCAGTGCGTTGGTCTGGCTACTGATAATGGAGACCCACCGCAATACATTACATGGTGGTGTCCAACTCATGCTGCAGACGTTGCGGCAAAGGTATTGGATCTTGCACGGGCGACAATTGGTTCGGACCGCCCTACATAAGTGCGTCACATGCAGACGGCAGCGTGGGAAACTCCTCACACAACAGATGGCATCATTACCCGGCCCACGAGTCAATCCAGCACGCCCCTTTCTGGCATCAGGCGTGGATTACTGTGGCCCCTTCACTCTTCGCGTTGGAACCAAGCGATCGAGGACAACCGTCAAGGGCTACCTAGCCATATTCATATGTATGGCTACCAAAGCTGTGCATATCGAAGCTATAGAAGACCTCTCATCACAGGCATTTTTGGACGCTTTTACACGTTTCGTCAGTAGACGTGGGATCTGTCGCGATCTCTATAGTGATAACGGGACGGCCTTCGTAGGTGCCAACCGGCATTTGAAGGAAGATTTGGAGGTCTTCGCAAGTCAACACAACCAGCAGCACTTGGCGCATGCAGGCACACAGTGGCATTTCATCACACCTGGCGCACCCCATCAAGGTGGCCTATGGGAAGCAGCGGTTAAGTCTGCTAAGCATCACCTCACACGACTGGTGGGTACCCAGTCTCTCTGGTACCACCAGTTCCACACCTTGGCGACCCGGATTGAAGCCTGCCTCAACTCCCGGCCTATTGTTCCTCTGCACGACGACCTGGACGAGAAGCTCGCACTCACCCCTGGCGACTTCCTTATTGGACAACCTCTGTTGGCTATCCCGGAACCAGCCATTACCGACGTGCCACTTAATCGGCTCAAGCAGCACCAGTGGATCAGGCAGATCCACCAAGAATTCTGGAAACGCTGGTCTGAGGAGTACTTGGCCACTCTTCAGACCCGCAACAAATGGGAGAAACGCGAGCCGAATCTCCGAGTAGACGACATCGTCATCATCAGGAGCGAAAACCTTCCTCCTACACATTGGCGCCTTGGACGCATTGTAGAAGTGCACCCGGGCAGTGATGGACTTGCCCGCAACGCCACTATCCGAACGAGCGTTGGAGCCTCACGCCGACCAGTGCAGAAACTCTGTCGGCTATTCGAGGCCTAACGATGATACAACACAACTCATCTATCCGCATACCACCCCCTATGATTGCGGAACTATAAGACACAACGACAGCACCATAAGATTTAAGAGAATCTCTGACGCTGTGACACACATCAAAGCCAATGGTCATTAGGCCTTCTTATGCATCCCATTATCATCGATTTCTGCTAAAACCTACGGTTTCCAACCTGTGACTCCAAAGTAAATGCACGTTGGTTCAACAACGCGACGAACGCATCATCCTCACCAGGGACTTTTCCTTGAACCCAATGGTTCAACCGGGCAGAATGTTCGGTCAACGACCGAATACTCATCGCATCCATAATGCTGACGACGCAACATATAGTCGTCAGCCACCCAAGCCAACCAACTACACCAGCCACCCTCACCACCTACATATCGATCTACTTACTTGCCAGCCACCTCAGATGACAACACACGACGACCGATCGTGAACAGTCACCCTAGCAGCAGCATATTGTGTATATGGACACACAACCGCACATAGAAAAGTATCTGCCAATGCTTTGGTACGATACTTGTGCTTGAGACGATTGACCCATATCGCCACTACTTGGCTATGGGTATCGGATACACATTTGGGTTCCCATATGCCATAGGATGGCAGTGTTTATTCTGTATAAATACTGTGGCATCTATGGCAGTGGGAATAATTATAAACAACTAAAACGAAGAGAAGTAAACAATGTCACCACTTAGGATCGGTGCCATAATCGCTGGAGTCGGCACAATATACTTCATGTGCCGTTGGATAACAAAGGCTTGGAGCTGGTATCAGCTATTGGACTCCCTTCATGTGTGGGAGTTATGGTGACGCTGCACATTCCTCATGGGCGAATGGCTGGATGAACGAGAACCAGGGTGGTTGGATTTGGCGGCTTGGATTCAACACAGTTCATCTTTTATACTCACGCGACGTGGTCGTTTTCTGTTCAACTTTCAAACCTCTATCCGCGACGTGGTCAGTTTGCTAGTAAGCAATTGTTCTATCTTGTTTTGGTACTAAAGACTTGGTTCGACGTGGTCATCATCATTGATAGTTTGTGAAATAATAAAGAATCTAAAACCTAAATAACTTGTTGTTCGGCAAAGTGCCCTCTGGTTCATTTATTACTTTCAGCTTTTCCTCCCTCCCCTGACGCGCTCGGAAGTAAGTAAATTCCCGAACAGCCCCATTAACCCATTTCCGGCTGCCGTTGCGAAAACGCAACGTCATGTTTGAGAGCGTCTCCAGCTCAAAGGATCTTTTATTTTAATGAACTAAAAAATGATTTTGAAAGTTTATTAAAATATCTAATCGACCTGTTTTTGGATTTTTTTCAAAAACTTAGTTTTATAGTCTTTTGAACACCTTCAAAAACTGTAATTTCTGAAATTTTGAGGTAGCCTTCGTTGAGGAGCTATAAAAATGTACCAACAGGTGCAGTGCAATAAGGCCCGTGGCAATAAGACCCGCGGGTCTTATTTCCTCTTTGTTTTGGAAGTAAGGCCCACGGGGGTTATTTCCATTATGAAATGGCAGTAACAGCCGCGGGCCTTAGTTCCTTTTTCTGCGATCTTAAAAACCACTTCGTAATGGAAAGAAGTCTCACCGTTTGCACTTAAACTTATTTTTAATGTGAATAAACTTGCACAGGGACGCAACTCCACTAGACATAAGTCCATGCTCTGATTGTGGGTGTGGGTTATGACATACCAAAGAGGAACACACGTACATAATAAGTATCTATGGAACTATGAATCATACTATTTGTTTAATGCGGTCAATTTGCGCGTATTTCTTAAGTTCAACCGCAGGCACGTATTCGCGCGAATTTTTATTTTTACACCACACATCCATACTCACTTGAGAAAATTTTTTCCGCTTCGCTTTTAGCTTCATTATTCTATTCGTGAGTAAAAAGCAAAGCGAAGCTAACGAAATTTCCCTTCAAGTAGTACGGGCCAGGGACGGCAGAAGGTATGGGGTGGGTGGGGTATAGACCCACCTAAGTTTTCTGAGCATGGGGTGCACCCCACCTTCTGGCCTTGGAAATATACCAATTTTTTTTTAGTTAAATGAGACAAAAAAAAAATGTTATGAAATTATGAATATTGTTATACTAATTTTTGTTTGGTTGACTGAGACTGACTAAGTGATTTGAATAATTTATTTATCGGTCACAGACTCAACGTTATGAATTATTTCTTATCCTTTTTTTCTCCTTGACTTTATTATAGGGCCCCTACACTACTCAAACCGTTTGCGCAAACATATGTATTTTGTTTTTGTAAAAATGTTTGTGCAAACTGTTTGAGTAGTGTGTAGCGATGTTGAGTGTTTGCGCAAACCGTTTGAAGAAATTCTAAAAATTTTGAATTTTCCGTGTTTGCACAAACATGTTTGAGTCGTGTGTGGTGAATTTTGCTCAAACACGTGTCAATTTTCAAGGAGTAAAGATGAATAAACAAGTAAAACAAATTTTTTGGACGGAATTTATTGAAATATATAAAAGTTTACCGGTGTTGTGGTGCGTTAAAAGCAAAGATTATTGTAATCGGGTAATCAATTAAAGCAGCACATGCGAAATCGCTCACTGCTCCGTAGGTCTTATTGATATATGAAAAACGTCAAGCAACTAATATCTCTCAAATATGTTGGAGTAGTGTGTGACGAAACTATGTTTGCACAAACACACGTTTGTGCAAACATGTTTGCGTAGTGTAGGGGCCCTATTAGTCATTCTTTTTTAAAAATATAATAAAACGTGTGTTTCTCGGAATATTCATAAACATATAAAGGGTTTTCCAATAGGTATGATATGATTTTGCAGTGGCATTTCGGCCATTTGTAGTATGTCATGATCTCTCATTTGTTACTTGCGATTATAGGTACTATAAGGCAAGTCTTGCAATCGTGCAGAAAAAAAATTTTGAGATAACAATCAAACATGACATTACGATGATAGAGAATACGAAAAAAGTGGGTTCTGCAATTCTGTCTGTCTGTGTGTCTGTCTGTCTGTGTGTCTGTCTGTCTGTGTGTCTGTCTGTCTGTATATGGATCTACAGCCTGAACCAATGGACCGATTTTCTTCAAAATTTGCAGTTAGGGTCTGTGGAGCATCCTACAGAGGGGTTTTTGGAATTGGGTCTCTAGGTCTTGAAATAACGGTACCTGCCATACAACCGATATGATAATACTTAATTTTCTCGAAAACGGCTCCAACGATTTCGATAAAATTTTGTGTGAAGGATTAATTTAGGATTGTTGTTCTTATGATGTAAAAAAATTTTTTGGAAAAGGCCTAAAAACGGTACCTCCCATAGTACCGTTTTTTTTTAAAACCGACTTTCTCGTTAATGGCTGCCACGATCTTGACGAAATTTTGGATTTAAGAAGTCGTAAGCTGTTAAAGAAAGACTGCATATCAATATTTAAAAAAACTTAGTTTTGGAAATTTTATAAATTTTTTTAAAAAATTTTGATTTTTGAAAGTAACTTCGAGACCATAACTTTAATTTTTTTCAAATTTTTGTCAAATTAACTTCTGTTAAGATCTAGAACTTTGCATACTCGACTTTTAAAAAACAGTTTTTAAAAAAAAGTGAAAAATAAAAAACCGTTTTTTGGGAAAACTGCTCCAACGATTTTGATTAAATTTTCATCATTCATGTGTATTAGCGATTGCAAAAGAATGGCGTTTTTAGATTTTTGCTTGAAACCTTTGGAATATTTAATTTAATTTTTTCATTATTTTGCGTGATTTAATTCAATTTCCATAATTAATGTGTAGTTGGCAACCCTGTACCACAAAATATATTATGAAGAGCTAGTACCAAAACCTTTAACTCAGCTTTTAGATTTTGATATCGTATTTAGAACACAATCGCAAGTTCGTGCGACCCAGTCGTGCCCATTTTTTTTATTGCATTCAGATGTGTTTACAATTTCACCATTGGACCACCGTAAACGTTGTGAGTTTTCTGATTTTGCCTTGGAACAACTTGCGAAACCGACAACGATTTTTAAGAAAATCATCTTTTCCGATGAGGCTCACTTTCATTTGACTGGTGCGGTAAATAAACAAAACTGTCAATTCTGGTGCGATGAAAATCCACAAAATATTCATGAAAAACCATTACATTAACCTAAATAGACAGTTTGGTGTGGTTTTTGGGCTTGTGGAATCATCGGTCCGTACTTTTTTTCAAAATGAAGCTGGTAACACCATTACAGTCAATGGAGAGCGGTATAGATCGATGAAAACCAACTTTTTATGGCCAAAATTGGAAGAAGTTGATTTTGACAACATTTGTTTTCAACAAGAAGGGGCTACGTGCCACACAGCAAATGCATCAATTGAATTATTGCGAGAAAAGTTGAAAAGTCTTCGCTTATTTGAAGAAATGGTGATATTGAATGACTTTCAAGAAGTTGCGATTTAACACCATTAAACTATTTTTTGTTGGGTTGTTTGAAGTCATTGGTCTCTCAGGATAAACCAGATTCTCTTCAAGCCTTACAAGTCAATATTGAACGTGTCATTCATGATATACGACTTGATTTAGTGGAAAAAGTGCTCGAAAATTGGGTTAATCGAATTTATTGCAGCAGAAGAAGTCTAGGTGGCCAATTGAATGACGTTTTATTTAAAACTTAAATGTATTGATTGAACTGCACATTAAATCAAAAATATTTGAATTTCCTCAGAAACAAGTGTGTTTTGTTTTTGTTTTTTTTTTTTAAGAAATCATATCACTCTTATTGAAAAACCCTTTATGTACACCTGGTACGAGGCGTGACATTTTCGTTTGCGGAAGCACTCAAAATAAAACCAAAAATTTGAGACTCAAATGAGACCCGCACTCCTTTCCCCACCTACCATGCTCCCCACCTAAAAAAATAGTGTTCTGCCGCCCCTGGTACGGGCTTGGGGTTGAACATAAAAAATTCACACGAACAGAACAGGAGAATGTAGCTAAAAGCACAACAAACATTAATAAAGTAGATTTAGTTATTATGTGCGCAAAAGAAAGTGGACTGAGCTTCCATCCTATGTCCTATGTCACGAAGTGGGAGACAACGTGAGCTATGAATTCATATCCATGGAAAGCTGAAATAAGTTTCGAAATTTTGGAGCTTTGTTTTTCGGTACCTCAAAATGTTGTTTCCTTCAAATAAAAAGAATATATGCATTCAGCGCATCCACTATTTTCTTCACCCTTTCTAAGAAGGAAAACTAATTTTAAGATCCCATGTTCATCAGACTCATATAAATGCTGCTTCAAAATGGCAACAAAAGACATGGGCCTTCTTTCTTTGGTGGGTCTTATTGCTTCTTCAATGTGGAAACAAAGCCCGTGGGTGTTATTTCCATTTCCTTGGGCAATAAGACCCACGGGTCTTATTGCCGCGGGTCTTATTGCATTGCACCGTACCAACATCATATTTTGTAAAAAATTTTTCACAAACTGTTAGGGGAAGATTAAATTATATTTTAATATATATTTGATGCAAATCGTACGGGTTACCTGATTGGTAGGTGAGGTAGAAGTCCTACGTTGCGTTTTCGCAACACCCGCCAAAAGTAGTAGCATTTACCAAGAAAAAAAAAATTTAATTTCCGTTGGGTTTTCACTGCATATAAAATTTGGTTTCTTCGAAATAATGTGCACTTTATAAAAAAAATTCTTTGGAAAAAAGAACCGAAAATTCATTCCAAATTTATTTTGGAAAAACCACTGTAAAGGGTAGGAAATTCTTAGAAATAATTGGGTTGTATTGTACACTATAGTTATAAAAAACCTCAAAGCCCAGGTAATTTATTTTTTCCACAGAAAATGCATCTATTTATTTTTTCTGGAAAAAAATGAAACCAATAATTCGTGAATGAGTGGTGTATTGTAAAACCACAAACGAATATAAATATTTGGCAATTGATATATTTTTTTAGTTATAAGCCGCGAGTTGTGAGTATAAGTTATTTTTTTTAAATTTCTCCTTGTTTGAAAAAATAAATAAAAAATGCATCAGAGAAGATTTTTAGCTGCCAAAGAACTTGAAGAGTTGTTGATGAATCCGAGTTCAGATCAGAAGAAGAAGACGAAGTGAAACTAAATTTAGATAGTGCAGTGGAAACAAAAGTTATAATTTTGCCACCTAAAAATGATGCTGTGAGTGATGACGAAGAAATCGACGATAATGTGCAACTTTTGGAAGATGGAAATATGTTTCCAAATGAACTAGCAGGTGAAGTTGAGTTAGAGTGCACATTTGATGATGTAAGTAAGAAGCCAGAGAAAAAACACGATGATTCAAACAGTGCATCAACATCTCAAAACATCGCCTCAACATCAAAACAAGCATTGTCAAGTTTCCAGTATGACATGCCAAAGTGGTCTAAAAGCCACCGCGTAGAATTTTCAAAAATTCCAACAGACGTATCAAGTGACAAGATACGATTAATTTTTGAAAAAATTGGTAAGCTTACAATATTTATCATATTTATAATCAACAAATATATGTTTTTCTACCAATATTACAAGTTACCTCTATTTGTTTAGGCACTTTCAACCCTTTGCAGCTACTGGAATTATTCCTTGATTTTGAGATAATCAATTTTATTGTTGAAAGCACCAATTCGTACGCTAACGTGGACAAAAACAATCCAACTTTCAAAACAGATGTCAACGAAATCCGGAAATTCATTGGAATTCTTTTTTTTCTGGAATACATACAGTGCCCCAGTTGGATCTTTATTGGTCGAATCAACCAGTATTTCGCTGCGATGTAATAAAGGATGCCATGCGCCGAGATAGATTCAGGACAATAAAAGCATATTTACATGTCTGTGATAACAGCAAAATCGATTCCGGTGACAAGTTTGCTAAAATTTCCGACCTAAACAACTTGCTGAACACAAAATTTATGCAATTTGGGATATTCGCTCATCATCTTTCAATCGATAAGCAGATGATTCCATATTATGGACGACATTCATCCAAAATGTTCATAAGAGGAAAACCCATACGATTTGGGTATAAGTATTGGAACTTGTGCTCACACGAAGGATACCTTTTCCAATTTATCCCGTATGGTGGTGCATCAAGCGAGAATTCCTCAGATTTTGGTTTGGGTGAAAACGTTGTACTGAGGTTACTATCAAAAGTCGATATACCAGGCCAGCATACGGTAACTTTTGACAACTTCTTTACATCACACAAACTGATGTGTCGTCTTTCTTCACTCGGCTATTTTGCAACAGGTAATTTACATTGCTTATTTCTTATAGAGAAACATCATGTCTTATTATCTTTATAGGCACAGTTCCTGAAAACAGAACCGGAAAAGCAGTCTTGCAAGACCCAAAGGAAATGAAGAAAAAATGCCGTGGGTCCACCGATTTTGCATTCGACAAGAAGAACGGAATTGCTGCTGTTCGTTGGAATGACAATTCCATAGTAACAGTTTTGTCAAATCATTTGGTTGATCAGCCAATCAAACAAGCAAAACGGTTTGATCGCAAAAAAAAGAAGCATATCAACATCCCGATGCCAAATGCAATCCGTCAATATAATATAACCATGGGTGGAGTTGACTTGTTTGATAACGCCACAAGCAACTATCGAATAAAAATTCGAGGAAAGAAGTGGTACTGGCCTCTTTTAGTCAATGGACTCGATGCAGCACTTGTAAATGCATGGAAAATACATTGCATCTGCAAAAAATTTTCCAAAGAAGCACCTCTTTCGCAACTTGAGTTCAGAGCATTTGTTGTCGATTCCTTGTTGAGATCAGAGACAAGCAGCAGTCAGCCTATTCTACGAGATGGAAGCCCTAATGCAACGATTCGTTTCGATGACATGAAACACACCATCATCAAAACAGAAAAACGTCTTCGCTGTCGGAAGTGTTCTAGTCAAACCATTTTTTTCTGTAAAAAGTGTAACGTAGCACTTCACCCAAAATGCTTTGATGGATACCACACAAAAACAAATATTTAATGAAAATTTTGTGAATAAAACTGACTGAAACTCCGTATAAAAAATTTTTTTTCCTTAATGATTTTGCTACTACATTTGGCGGGTGTTGCGAAAACGCAACGTCAATTTTCCGGAAAACTAAAAGCTTTTCCAAACATTTTTTTTTAGATTTTCTCTAACTAGCCCAAAAATAGACAAAGTGTGAAATTTCAAGTTTCTAGCACACCTGGAACTGGTAGCCGCCGGAAATGGGTTAAGGGTTGTTTTTTCTTACCATATTAAATGCTTTTATTAATTTTTAGTCAAAAGCAAAAAACCGAACACAAAAATTTATCTTGGTTTAAGAGAAATTAAAAAAAAACGAACGGTACTTTTTTCCAGAAAACAATATGTCGTTAATTTCCCGCTAATTGGACTTTATTCCCGGAAGTGAAATATGAAATGTGTTTTAAATAGCATATAAAAAAAAGTTGAAAAAGATTGCATGTGATCTTAATTTTAATATAAAATATAAATAATTATTAAAATTTTAAAGTTATCTTAAATTGTCTGTTAATATGCTATTTAAAACACTTTTCATATTTCACTTCCGGGAATAAATTTCAATTAGCGGGAAATTAACGGCATTTTGTTTTCTGGAAAAAGTATCCTTCCTTTTTTTTTAATTCCTCTTAAACCAAGAAAAATTTCTTTGTTCGGTTTTTTTGCTAGTAAAAATTAATAAAAGCTTAAATTTAAAACACTTTTCATATTTCACTTCAATCAGCGGGAAATTAACGACATTTTGTTTTCTGGAAAAAAGTACCGTTCGTTTTTTTTTTAATTTCTCTTAAACGAAGAAAATTTTTTTTGTTCGGTTTCGGCAAAAATTAATCAAAAATCAAAAACACTAAAGTATGAGAAAGTAAGTGGCTTAGTTGATTTTAAATAATTTAAAAAAAAAAATTAGTAAATTTCATATAAAATTGCCCCTCGCGCCTACACGGAGGGATATAGACCCCCCTTCCACACAAATTTTTTTTTTGTCTTGGCCAAACCTATCTGTCCTGAACCTTTGGAAAACCATATCTAAAACACCCTAAATAAATAAAAGAAAATTCTAAAAGTTAATAATTAATTTTAAAAATAATTAAAAAATTGAGAGCGGTGAAATTTTTTTTTTTAACTTTTTTCTATACGCCATTCAAAACATATTTCCGAAAATTTCATGAAAATCAGTAAAAGCTTACGGCCCTTACGGTTGTGGTGCGATATTTAGCTGTAGAACTGATTTTTAATTATTTTTCGAATGCTTTCGACAGAAAAGGCAAGATGGAAACTGGACGGAACTCAGTGCATAATGAATTTTTGGGCATTGGAATGATGTAAGCGTTTTTCCATTGATTTGGGAAAATACCCGTCGTAAAAATGGTGTTGAAGATATGTGTTAAGAATGGTAGTAGTATCGGCGAAATTATTTTAAGAAACATTGGGCTTATGCCATCGACACCTGTTGCGTTCGATTTAATCGAAATAATACTTTTAAGTACGTCAGCGTTGTTAACACAAGCAAAATAAGCAGAAAAATTTAAGTTAGCGGGCGCTTCATCAGAGCCTTGGCTAATCCTAGAGACACTTCTAGCTGGCGGAGAAGAAAACTTCATATTAAGTTCTTCAATATTGATGTAGTGTTGTAAAAGAGTATTTTGTTTTCCAATACCGAAATCCCTATGTTTTTTCCAAAGCTTGCGACTATCCCGAGACGCATCGATGCGACTCGAATAAAATATCTTTTTTGCATCCTTTACTTGCTGTACAACTTGTTTTATAAGTGCAAGTGCTAGTTTTATAAGTGCAATGTGCAAAAGTTTGCCTCTACTCTAGTACTAATCCAGCGTTTATGAGCCTGATCCCGTTTGTTTATTAAGCCCTTTATCGTTTGAGTGAACCAAGGTTTACATGAATTGCTAATTCTTTTGGTTTAAAGTGGAACAAGTGTGTTGAAAATGTTAATAATGTTTTCATTTAAGAAATTATTTGGTCATTAGGAGATGTCATATAAAAAACCTTTTCCCAAGGTATTGAACGGACATGTTCTTCAAGGTTTATAGAATTGATGTTTTTAAAGTCCCTGAAAGTTTTCAGATTTTCAGATGGATCTCCTGTTTGAAAATCGAGAGATAGAAATATTATGTCGTGTTGTGAAAAAACTGGACCCGAGAGTTGATTAAAACAAAGAACTTGGTTTTTATTGCTTACAAAGAATAGGTCTAATAAAGTGCTGGAAGAGCGGGTGAAGTGAGTGGGCATTGTCGAGTTCACTAATTGCAGAGCCAACGACTCCATATTCTCAAAAAAGGTTTATTCGGCTAGAATATTGTTATTAAAGTCCCCGCAAAGAATGATGTTGGGTGAGCTTACTGTCATCTCTTCTATCAAATCATAAAAAGGCGCTAGATCCACATTGTTTTTAGGCTTATACACAGTGCCCAATACAATATTATTCTCTGTGCCTATAACTTCAAGAAACAAATATTCAAAAGCGGAACCTATTTGTGAAGAACTAATAACTTTGCAAGCAAGGTGATCTTTTAGGCAAATGGCAACACCTCCTCCTCCTCGCGTACATCTGTCTGCTCTGAAAAGTTTATAGCCTTCTAAGGCGAAAAAAGCGTCTTTAATATCTTTCTTAAACCACGTTTCTGATATACAAATTGCACTCAACCCCGAATTAGCAAACAAGTAACAAAAGATATTGATATACCGAAAAAAAACTCTTCAATTTAAGGCATCAAACTTTGTGCATTAAAGGGGATTACATTGAAACCTTTTCTAAAATTTGCTAAAACTTTGATCATTGATCTTAGTCTTATCCCGCGGCTCCCGTCCCTGGAATTCATATGACGTTCACTCATCTCTGTGTCGGCAGTTTTTCCTGTGAGTAAACAGCGAAGCTTTTAACACATTGCTAAGTTCAAAGCAGCTACTTTTACTATAAAAATTAAGTTAACTCAAAATTGTTGAACAAGAAATAGGAAAACGTCCCAAATAAAAGAGAAGGCAACGATCTTTAATCAGTGAAGGTTTATTACGAACTGATGATGAATTGGTGAAACGTTATAAAGGAAAAATACATTAACGGGAAAGTATTATATAAATGTAAGAGGGGAAATATTTATGTTGTACATATTGGCAAAGTATTAAGACTATACTAGAGAGTTTTACTTTCCAACACTCCTTCTCAACAAAAATATTCATAAGATAAAATTCATTGTTTAATATAATCAAAAGAAAATAGTTAAGCTAAAAGTTAACTAACACAATCCCATTTGCTCAGTAAATTGTACATGTTTTAGTTTTGGCAAATTCTTAGTAAGGATATCGGCGACCATGTTGTTTGTTGGAACATACTTCAGCTCAATCTCCTTCTTCTTGACGACTTCTCGCACATGATGATATTTAATATCGATGTGCTTGCTGCGAGCGTGATACACATGGTTTTTAGCAAGGTGTTGAGCACTGATATTATCTCCATTCAGAAGAATTGACAGATCTTCTTCATAGAGCCCAGTTTCCATTAAGAGTCTGCGCAAATATACTGCTTCCTTGGCTGCTGTTGACAATGCTGTGTATTCAGCCTCCGTACTGCTAAGGGCCACACAATTCTGTTTCCTGGATTCCCACGAAAATACACTGCCAGCCAGAAAGAAAGTGTATCCAGTGTACGATTTTCGATCAAGAGAATTTCCTCCCCAGTCTGCGTCAACAAAACCTTGAATCCGCCCTTCCTGTGAACGATAGCGTAATTTTAAATTAATTGTTTTTGACAAGTACCGTAATATATGCTTTGCACCAGCCTCGTGCTCAGCATGTGGATCAGTATTTTTCTGGGCCAATTTGCACACAGAATGCATTATATCTGGCCGTGTTGACAAAGCCAAATACACCAACGCCCCGATCAGAGATTGGTATGCGATTGGATCTACCCTCCTACAGCTTGTGTTATCGCACTTAACTTGGAAGCCAGCTTCAAGTGGTGTTGATGCTGGGCGACAGTTCTCCATATTATGCTGACTCAATAGATCCTTCACATATTGTTTTTGACCAACAGAAATTGCTCCAGTCTCTCCTTCGCGTTCAATTTCCATCCCCAGGAAATGCTGTAGTGGACCGTTATCCACCAAATCAAAATTACTAGCTATTTGAGCTTTAATTGTACTTAGATCATCTTTACAGGTGCTAGCTATGAGCAAATCATCTACGTAAACGGCAATTAAATTGAAATTACCTTTATTATGCATTGTGTACAAGCACTGTTCGCTCTCACACGGCGTGAATCCAACACTCCTGAGGACATTATCGAGTTTGGTATTCCATGCACGACCGGACTGCTTTAGCCCATAAATTGCCTTGTTGAGCTTAAGCACTCGTTTTGGGAACCTTGCATTTTCGAAACATTCAGGTTGTTTCATGAACACTTCTTCACTCAACTCACTATTAAGGTAGGCTGTAGTTACATCCATCTGATGGAGGAACATTCGATGTTCTGCAGCTATCGCAATCACCATCCGAATCGTTGCAGATCGAACAACTGGCGAAAAAGTTTTATCAAAATTAGCTCCATATTGTTGGCTGCAACCCTTCGCAACAAGTCTTGATTTGAAATTTTTGACACTTCCATCAATATTTCTTTTCGTATTAAAGACCCAACGACAGCCGATAGCCTTCTTTCCTGGTGGTAACTCAACTTCTGTCCATGTGTTGTTACCGATGAGTGCTGCATACTCCTTTTGCATGGCTTCCCTCCATTCGTTAGAATGCGTGCTGGATAAAGCTTCTTTTGCGTTTTCTGGAATTTCGATAACAACATTATCTTTCATTAAATTTAAAATATTATATTGTTTTTGAGGTCGTCCAGGTTTTCCCGTTCTAAGAATCCTCGGTCTTTCAGGTCCGATTCGGACTACTTCCTCGCATTTATCTTCTTTGATTTGCTGGTTCTTTTCAATAGCTGGTGCTTTGGTGGTGTTTTCGGTGGCAATAGCTGGTGCTTTTGTGGTGTTTTCGGTGGCAGTAGCGGTAGCGGTGGTTTCGTTTTCATTTTCATTTTCTGTGGTAATATTCTCCTTTCCAGTTAATAATGCCTTCGTATCTAAAATGACAAAATCGTTTAATTCCTTTCTATTGATATTTAAAATAGCATTTTCATCGAATATCACATCTCTCCTTTCGATAACTTTTCGTGTTGCTGGATCGAATAAACGATAGGCCTTTGAGGTAAGGGAATAACCAACCATTATATATTCCTTACCTTTGGGACGGAATTTACCGAAATGCATTTTGTTTAATGCAATTACTGGTGATCAAAAAATTATTAAATGGTGTACAATTGGTTTCTTACCAGTCCAAATTTCATGCGGAGTCTTTTCCAATATTTTGGTTGGCGCTCTGTTTCGTAAATATGCAGCTGTAGCAACAGCTTCCGCCCATAACGACTCTTCCAGATTTGCATGTAGTAGGATGCTTCTTGCCATTTCCACCAGCGTTCGATTGACTCTCTCCGCGACGCCATTTTGTTGTGGGGTGTATGCCACTGCAAGCTGCCTTTTTATTCCTTGTTCCTCTAAAAAATTATTAAAATTAGTGTTTATATACTCGGAACCATTATCGCTTCTTACAGCTTTAATTTTCATTTCCGTCTGACGCTCTACCATAGCTTTGAACAGCTTGAATTTATCGAAAACCTCACCTTTCGTCTTCATAAAATACACAAACACGTGCCTTGACATATCATCAATAAATGTGACGAAGTATCTGGAGCCTCCAATTGATGGCTTATTAATTGGCCCACACACGTCTGTGTGAATGAGTTCCAATAATTTTTTAGATCTCGTTTGGCTGGCTTGAGGAAAAGCTTGTGCACATATCTTGCTTTTCATGCAAACTTTGCAATTAACATCTTGTGACACCTTACGCACATCCATTCCACACACTAATTTCTTGCTTGATAATTCTTGCAAACTCGCAAAATTCAAGTGACCGTATCTAATGTGCCACTTCATGAAATTATCGACCGAAGAATAAAAACACGAATTAAATGCGTTTTCGAAAACGAATAGAGTCATTTGGGGTAAGAGCGCGCAGTGGGTAAGAGCGCGCACTGCTTATTTCCTTGGCTGTGTAAAAAATAATCGAAAACGAAAAATAAGGAAATGAGAAGCTTGCAAGACATCAACAAAAAAAGTCCTTTGCGAGTGTGTGCGCAACTAGATTAAAAAGATTTAGGGGTTGGAAAAAAAACGTGTCAAACCAAAAAAAAAAAGCGCTGGCAGAAAAGTTTGTGGCGACGGCGTGGCTGCACTATATATCGTGAGCAGCATATTTTTGTAATAAGTGAACATTTAAGCTTCAATCAAGCTTAAAATTTTGCAAAATTTGTGTTATTTTCTATTAAGTTTTATAAAATCAAAAAAAAGTAGCTTTGTGGGTAAAATCGCGCAGTGCTCTTGTGGGTAAGAGCGCGCAGAGCGCAATCTTACCCCGTATTGAAATTTTCGGTTTTTCAACTCTGTTTTAATTTTTTTAACTCTCCATCTCCACATTACAAAAATTTAGATTGCAGAAGTTTTCCGAAAATGGGTCGAGCTTAACAAAGAAAAACAGAAAAACTACAAATTGAAAAACTACATTGTAGATTTAACTTACTTTATTTAATTTATTTTATTTTGTTTATTTATCTTTTATTAAAAAAAGTGAAGGCTGTATCAAAAATATCTATGAATTTCCAAACACAAAGGCAGCAATATTTTAATAAAAAATATCTTATTTTATAGTCTTTGTTAAGTTAATTTTTGTTTTGTTTTCTGAATTGAATTCGTTTAAAAGGAATAAGATATGAGTTTTATTTCTTGTAAGTAATTGAATTAAGTTGTCTTTTTCTAGTATTTTTCTCTTGAGTGTATAGAAAAGGTGGAAGTTGTGGAATAACTAATGTTGCCTGTTTCAAGAAGTACGATATATACCATATACGTATTATAGTAAATTTTAAAATATTTAATTGATTTAAACTGCTAAGATTCCAATACAAACTAGGTGCGCGCTCTTACCCGACATTTTGCGCGATCTTACCCTGACCTCGGGGCAAGAGTGCGCAAGTTGACTTGATTTGGTTTTTTAACAAAATCATACAAAAAACTTTCACCAACATTAACTTTTTTGAAATATTTTTGCTCTAAAAATATTGATTAACCAAATGTTAAAAACCTTAAGTTGATATCTGTTATGACCTTTTCTCAATTTGAGCTTAAAGTGAAAAGTGCGCGAACTTACCCCTAATGACTCTAAATTTAAATATTTTTGTGCCTTAACCACAATAGTACCGCACTTGTCTTTTATAACTGCTGACTGATGATTGAACTCCACCGTTAATCCGTTACTCACCGCTTTGCTAACAGACATAAAGTTCCCCTGCAAACCGGGAACATACAAAACGTCTCTCAAAGTTATGGTACAAATAACTGATTTGATGATGACAGTTCCTCTGCCCGTTGCCTCAATAAAATTTTACCCTGCTAAACGAATTCTTTCTGTGCACTTGTCCATAGTGTAAAACATAGTGACGTCGCTGCACATATGTGATGTAGCCCCATTATCGATACACCAGTTAGTGCTAGTCAACACATGCGAATTTGAAGCAGAAAGCAGAAACTATGAAAATGATTGATTTTGTTGTTTTTTCGGTGCTTTGCACTTTACCGCGAAATTACCCCTACGTCCGCAGTTATAGCATTTACCTGAGGGTTTCTTATATTGTCTTGAATAGTTGTTTTTGCATTCATTGGGCTCTTTTGAAATTTCTCGCGCTAAGAATGCTTGCTGACTACCTGATGCTATGTCATCCAACCGATTTTCACGCTGACCCCTCCGATCTCCTTCCTCTAGAAGTTTTATTTTGAGACTATTTATTGTAGGCAGACAATCACGAGTCTCCATCGCAACAACAAAATTATCAAAAGACTTAGGTAAACTAGATAATAATATAGTTACCAACAATTCTTCATGCATGACTACGTTTATTTCGGCCAATTTTTCCACAATGTTCGTAAAAGAATTTATGTATTGCGAAATATTGTCGCTGTCAGACATACTGAGCTGCAACAATTGTTTGAAGAGGGACACCTTTCTTGCTGGTCCACATGGTTGGTAGACCTCCCTCAATTTTATCCAGGCTGCCATCGAAGTTTTGCAATGTTTGATTTGATTTATCTGAGATGGTTTCACACTCAACATTATTGAAGCCAACGCCTTTTCGTTTTGACTGTCCCATTTTACTTTCTCCTCTTCTTCCATAGCCTCCGTTTTCGTATGTTTTCCACTGACTATTTTCCATAGCTCGGAATGTATGAGCACGCTTTGCATTTGCACATTCCAAGAATCGTAATTGCTGTCATCCAGCTTTTCTATCTGATATAGAGACGAACTAATTTTAATTAGTGAATAAACTATACCTTCTGATTTTTAACATGGGTTCTGGGACCATAACCTGTTGAACAAGAAATAGGAAAACGTCCCAAATAAAAGAGAAGGCAACGTTCTTTAATCAGTGAAGGTTTATTACGAACTGATGATGAATTGGTAAAACGTTATAAAGGTACATGTAAAATAGGTACATTAACGGGAAAGTATTATATAAATGTAAGAGGGGAAATATTTATGTTGTACATATTGGCAAAGTATTAAGACTATACTAGAGAGTTTTACTTTCCAACAAAAATACTATGTAATAAAATTTTAGAAGAAGAGATAGTTGAAAATTTAAGATAGGAAAAAGAGAAAAAATTGAAAATAGGTCTGTAAATATTTGTGGATATTATAATAATATTATTATACGTGATGAGTGATGACTTGTTATTGCTACCCCACATTGAACTCGAACTCGAACCTCTGGATTAACAGGCGGACATGCTATCCATCACACCACGGGTACCACATGTAAAAGGTTGTGTTGCGATAAAATGGTTTGACAAGACTACTCTTAAGCAATTTCGTTTTTGGGTTTATATAGTTACTGGCTGTAACGGGATATATCTTTGTATATATTTACTATATTTGTATATAGTTCTTTGAAATTTGGAAGCGATGCGTTCCAAGTTAAAATGATTGTGTCACTACATTACTCCCCCGCTAATATAATTTTAATTTTATGAACAAAAATTTAATTCAGGATAAAAAGTTTAACTTAGGTAATCTCTGAATTTTCAGTTTTTGTTTCCGTGTGATTTTGCTTATTGTTTTTGATATCTTGAATTAACGATCAGGGGATGCATATCGTTGAGCATTTGGTGGCTAGTTTTGTATTTTAGTTTTAATTTTTTGATGTATAGTTGTTTAATTTCTTCTTTCAGCCATGTTTTTATTGCGATCTCTTGGGCTTTGATAGCGGATCTTGACGTGCTTTTTGTGAAGATTTGTGCGTATTTTGGTGTTATTTGTGAATTGAGACATTTTTTGTTGAATTTGATGTTCAATGTGGCTTTTATAATTTTGATTTTTAAGTTTTTGTATTTGTAGACCAGGTTTGCTTGTTCGGCGGTCATATTCATGTTGATTTTTTCCTCCAGATGAAATAATAGCTTTACTACAGATCATACTAGAAAAAAACTATTTCACTTTCAACGAACAATTCTACACACAAAACGAAGGCTTGGGAATGAGTTCACCTCTAAGCGGCCTTATAGCTAACATATATTTAAACCATTTCGAAAACAAATACATTTTATCGAACCTTAACACTCAACATAATAAAATAATAACATATTCACGATATGTAGATGACACTTTTTAGTGCAGTCAATGACCTCCGATTTTTTTTACTGTGAACCGATTTGCATGAAATTTTGAAACTAGGCTCATCTTACCCTTAAATTCAAAAGTGAAAATGATTTGCACACCGCCACTACCCTGGGAGTGGTTACCATCCCTTCTCGGGGGTGAATTTTTTTTTTTGAAATAACCTCGGATATCGATAGAAAACCTAATTTTAAGCAAAAAAACAAATATAAAGTTTTTTGTTAAGTCCAATACTTTTCGAGTTATTGGCAATTGAAAATTCGCAATTTGTTCACGTTTTTCATCTATTTATTGCAAATATCTCCAAAACTATACGTTTTATCGAAAATTTTATAAAAAACAAAATTGTAGCAGGTAAAACAATGAACAATTTGGTTTTTTATAAAGTATTCTAAGAGCAATATTAAGCTAGATATAAAAGATCAAAAGCATTTTTTATTTTGTCTGAAATTTAATGGTTGTAGTCAATGCCATTTAGCGGCGAGCAGATGCATTTTATGCATTCTAATACAATAGGATGTTTTGTAGTGCTTGAAATAAGCTTTAAAATGAGCACTATTAAAAGTCTTTTGCACGTAAAATAAGTGAGCTGTAGTGCGAATAAGGAGAGCATCTAATGTTTTTTTCTTTTAAATCAATGAGTTTTTGGACCATAACTCCTTCAATTTTTATGCTATCACAATTTGTAAGAAACCATTGTAAAGGTAATTAAGAGAGCTAAAACATCCTTGATTGCAATATATAGTAAACAATTTTTTGCTTAAACGGTGAAGGGTTAAAGGACTTAAGAGAGGCTGTGATTGCGCTGCCACGCGCTCTTTAAACAATCATATCTCCGTAAATTTTTGTTTGACAGAAAAAACTAAAAGACCAAACTGTTTGTCAAAAAAATACCAACATTTTTTATTCTTACACTATTATACGTATCTGTCGTCATTTTTGAGATATTATGAAAAAAAGTAGAGTTTTTAAAAATTTGAAAATTTGTTGCTTTTTTTTTTAATCGTGACTTTTTTGAAAAATATGTGTCCAAAAGCAGCCAAACTGATACTATCTATCAAACTCTTCATAACAAACTTAATTTTAAATGGAAATGGCACTTATGAAAGCCATTGATTTAAAAGAAAAAAACATTAGATGCTCCCCTTATTTGCACTACAGCTCACTTATTTTACGTGCAAAAGACTTTTAATAGTGCTCATTTTAAAGCTTATTTCAAGCACTACAAAACATCCTCTTGTATTAGAATGCATAAAATGCATCTGCTCGCCGCTAAATGGCATTGACTACAACCATTAAATTTCAGACAAAATAAAAAATGGTTTTGATCTGTAACGAAGTTACAAATACACACCCTACCGCCAGCCAATATACAAACTATTGTTTTCACATAATATTTTTCATTCGCGCCATAGAGCTCACACTCACTGATTGCAAAAAACTTTATAAGGCACCATAAAAAAATACGAGAAGACAGAAGCCAGCCCGTGTTGAAAAGTACCAATCTCGTGTACAGGCTACTTCCACTAGAGGAAAACCAGGGGTACGTAGTGTGCCCAGAGATTCCCAATTTTACGCAAGGTCTTCTTGGAGTTCCTAGCATAAATCCCCCCACTAGCCTCTTAAGGACTTTTGGGTTTTATTTTGCCGGCTATAAGCCGTTGATGCCAGGATATTCCTGTTGATGCCAGACTTTGTCTGTTGATGCCAGTATATTACTGTTGATGCCAGGATCTTCCTGTTGATGCCAGACTTTGTCTGTTGATGCCAGTATTTTACTGTTGATGCCAGGATATTCCTGTTGATGCCAGACTTTGTCTGTTGATGCCAGTATATTACTGTTGATGCCAGGATCTTCCTGTTGATGCCAGACTTTGTATGTTGATGCCAGTATTTTACTGTTGATGCCAGGATATTCCTGTTGATGCCAGACTTTGTCTGTTGATACCAGTATATTACTGTTGATGCCAGGATCTTCCTGTTGATGCCAGACTTCGTCTGTTGATGCCAGTATTTTACTGTTGATGCCAGGATATTCCTGTTGATGCCAGACTTTGTCTGTTGATGCCAGTATATTACTGTTGATGCCAGGATCTTCCTGTTGATGCCAGACTTTGTCTGTTGGTGCCTGTATCTTACCGTGATGCCAGAATTTTCCTGTCGATTGAGGACCCATGCTTGATGACCATGGTGCCAACATAGGAGTAAGGATCTACCAGCGTTGGAACCACCACCAGAATTAGTAATAAGAATCAATGAATATTATAATAGCTTTAAAACCAAAAAAAGGATTGGACCTTCTTCATAAACCGAAGTTTTACGTGTTTTCTTTGGTCTACCCTGGACCCGACGAGCATACCCCAGCTCTAGAGAAAAAAGCACATCACAGATCTTTTATATCTAGCTTAATATTGTTCTTAGAATACTTTATAAAAAACCAAATTGTTCATTGTTTTACCTGCTACAATTTTGTTTTTTATAAAATTTTCGATAAAACGTATAGTTTTGGAGATATTTGCAATAAATAGATGAAAAACGTGAACAAATTGCGAATTTTTAATTGCCAATAATTCGAAAAGTATTGGACTTAACAAAAAACTTTATATTTGTTTTTTTGTTTAAAATTAGGTTTTCTATCGATATCCGAGGTTATTTCAAAAAAAAAAAAAAATTCACCCCCGAGAAGAGGTGGCAACCACCCCCAGGGTGGTGGCGGTGTGCAAATCATTTCCACTTTTGAATTTAAGGGTAAGATGAGCCTAATTCCAAAATTTCATGCAAATCGGTTCACAGTAAAAAAATTCGGACCTAAAATGCTTCATTGACTGCACTATTTATCATTTTTGACGGAACAAACAGACAAATAGATATATGTACTTAATAATTAGATAAACAACATAAATAACAACATCACATTACCCACCGAAGTTGAAACAGAAAACTCCATCAATTTCCTAGACCTAAACATAAGAATATATAGAAAACCAATCACAACAGATATAACCATACACAACGATTCACATTATCCATATTCTCAAAAGATGGCATCATACAATGCATTTATTAATCGACTACTCAACACACCCATGGACGAACAAGATTATGACGATGAACTAAATATAATAAAACAAATAGCCAAATCCAACGGATGTAAAACAGAAATAATAGACAAATTACTTCAAAAAAGTATAAGAAAAAGAACAATTGACAACAACAACAAATCAAACGAAGAAAAAACAAAATGAAAATACATTTCCATAACATTCATCAATTTCCTACTACAAATATGTAATACAAAATGAATTCAAAAAACTCAACATTAAAGTTTCATTCATAACAAACAACAACTTGAAGAATATCCTACGATTTCAAGGACATAGACCAAAACGAAACACAAAATCCAATTACGCTTTACATTTAATAGAGTTCAACCATAACCTCCTCAACGGGTCTCCACCTTGCCGTGGTGAGGAGGCTTACGCTGGAAACCTCAAGCAGGACAGCTACGGTTAGATGCTCCTGAGAGGAAAATCAGCTACCAGCGAGGGTTTCGGGCAAACTAAGTGAGACCCCCCCCCCCCCCCCCCCCCTATGCAAATTTATGGAAAGAACACAAAAAAGCAACAAAAAAATAGCGGGGATATACGCTAAAGTGTCAGCAGATGTCACGGCTGCTGGCTTGGGCTTTGCCTTACGATCTCAATATCGTAAGGAGAAGTCGCCAGTGACTGACTTTTCTTTTTTCATTTTTTCTTAGGTTTGTTTGACGATCTTACTTATAATTTTGGATATTTTTCTTTCTTTCTAACCGTTTACAGGAATCAACACGAAGGACAGACAGACAGACCCTTAAGTACGGAAGCACAGCGGAACTTCTAACCCAGTAATGGGCTACGAAGTCTTTGCTGAGGGGAAGGAAGAACGGATGCGTGAAGGTAGTGTGGAAGGCCATAGCCCTCCGCAAAACCTGAACGTGACTGGGGAATCCAACCCCGAAAATCTGGCACTAAGCAAAACAACGGACAGTCTGGCAATTGTCATCGACAGAAATGCCGGACAACGACGAGCTAGGGTCCTCAGCAATAACGAATTACCACGGAGACAAAGACTCAACGCGGAAAGGACCGTCAAACGCCTATCGAAAAAGAATCCCGAATCTTTAACGGTAAAGGCAAAAAGGGCGCTGGTGAGGTCCGAACAAAGACTACGAACAGTGACACCAACAGACATAACAAAACGAACTGGACAATACCCAACAGACAAAAAACAAGCTGGCTGCGTAGCAAATACTGGAACTGGCGAGGTGGCCTCCCTGCCCCTTGTCAAGACCGGTATGCCGAGCTGCTCAAAAAGAGTAAGAAATGCCAGCTCCTCCCCAAATAACTCCTCACCCAACAGAATATCTAAGAGGATGAAGACCTCCTCAGTCCCTGCTACAAAGGGCCACCAGGTCGCTTTCGCCGACTTTGGGAAACCTGACCGCAAACTGAGTGAAGACGAATGGCAGTTACTTGAACTAAGAATCTTGGAAGAGGTTAACGAGTCGATCGTTAAGAGTAGGCAACCGCCACTCTTCGGGGATCTCACTACCGTCCACGGTTTCAAGATGATGAACTGCGAAAATGAATGGACCCTTCAATGGCTCCAGGAATTTGTGAAAAAGACGGCAGCTCCCTGGCAGAATGCCGATTTACGGCTTGTGACTGCCAGTGAGATAAAAGATCTAAACCGAACAATAGGTAAACTGTTGGTCAGAGGCCCCGCTATTCCCCGCGATCGGCTGGAAAGGTACATCCTTTCATTAAATTCCGAACTTCTGAGCGACCAATGGAAGATCATGAAGGTGGAGAAAACGGAGACAGGCACTGAAGTGATTGTGAGGTTGAACCACAGCTCCGTACCACTTCTAAGACGAGTCAGCTTTAAAGTTCGCGTTGGCATTACCCGATGCAAGCTCAAGCTCATAGCTAGAAGCAAAAAACAGGTTAGTAAGGCGTTGTATATAAAACAAAATATGTCATGGATTTGAAGGTAATACAAATAAATCTCCAACACAGTAAAGCCGCCTCCGCCAACCTGGTCTACCTCATGGAGAGTAGACAAATTGATGTAGCCCTTATACAAGAACCTTGGGTCGCAAGAGGAAAAATTAAGGGCCTACACTCCAAAGAACTCACGCTGTACAAATCCAATTTTGTCAGCCCAGACAGTAACCATAGAACATGCATAGTAGCTAGAAAACAGTTAAATCTCTTTTTTCTAACTACTTATAGCACAATAGACCAGACCGCAGTAAAGATGGAACGCGTAGGACTTCCATCACTAATTTTGGCTTCCATCTACATGCCACATGATGGAATTGAAGGACCACCAGCGGATATCACTTACCAACTGGTAGAATACACAAGTAAGAGTAGACTAGATATTATTATGGGCTGCGACGCCAACGCACACCACCATGTGCAATCGGGAAGCACTGACACAAATTCTAGGGGGGAACTCTTATTTGAATTTATTTTAAGAAACAATCTTTTGGTTATCAATAGAGGCAACACACCTACCTTTGTTACAAAAAACCGTAAAGAAGTACTTGACATTACCCTCACTAATAACTCGGACACTTGTCCAGTAGAGCAGTGGAAAGTACTAGAAGAACTCTCTTTCTCAGACCATCGTCTGATAAATTTTATCATTCCCACTACAGATCGCCCAATTAAACCATTTCGTAATAATAGACGTACAGATTGGGCTACCTTTAGTAGGGAGGTGGACGATAACATAGATTCCCTTAATACAAATAGGAACCTTGAACCGCAAAGCCTTGATAAGTTGACTGCAGAACTCACAGGGATTCTGAGAAATGCCCTGGATAAAAGCTGTCCTCTGATCACAACGGTAAAAAAGAACAA
The DNA here is from genome assembly GCA_949752695.1 of Melanostoma scalare. NCBI lineage: Eukaryota > Metazoa > Arthropoda > Insecta > Diptera > Syrphidae > Melanostoma > Melanostoma scalare. The sequence continues at coordinate 119,928,039 of OX456986.1, read as the reverse complement.
AAAACCAATTTGGTGGAATAACGAGCTGAGCAGCATTAGGAAAGAAACTAGAAGACTTTTCAATGCTGCCAAAAGGACCGGCTCCGAAATTGACTGGGAACATTACAAATCCAGCCAAAGGAAATTCAAAAATTAAACTCAACGAGCAAAACGCTGCTCATGGAGAAATTTTTGCAGTGAAATCGAGTGTACGAACAAATCGGCCAGACTACGGAAATTCTCTCCAAGGAGACCATACCACTTGGTTCTCTGAGAAAACCGGATAACCACTGGACTGAATCCCCGGTCGAGAGTCTGGAACATCTGTTCGATTCGCACTTCCCTGGATGCAGCCCTATAGAGAACAGTGAAATAGAAAACACTAGGTTTTCTAGACACGAAATCCCGGCAGATATCGTAACGGAAGAGAAGTTGGAATGGGCTATCAACTCCTTTTCACCTTTTAAATCTCCGGGTCACGATGGCATTTTCCCTATGATGCTGCAAAAAAGCAGCAGGAAAGTCATCCCACATCTAAAGAACATTTTTGAAAATAGCCTCATATGGGGCTACATTCCCAAAATATGGCGGGAAGTTAAAGTCGTTTTCATACCGAAAGCCGGCAAACCCAGCCATATAGAAGCAAAAGACTTCAGACCTATAAGTCTGACCTCTTTTATACTGAAAACGAAAGGCTACTTGATTTACACATCCGTAGCTTCCTGAAACCGGAAGTAATATCTACCTTTCAACATGCCTACACAAAAGGACGAAGTGTGGAAACAGCACTTCACTAGTAAGAACCATAGAAAAAACGCTGCTAGATAAAGAATACACACTGGCAGTTTTCCTGGACATTGAAGGAGCCTTCAACAATGTACAAAACAGTGCAATTGAGAAAGCCCTAAATGATCTAGAAGTAGAAGAAACAATCACAAATTGGATCATGTGCATGCTAACAAAACGTCAGATCCACAGCGAACTGGGAGGTGCAAGCTTGAAAAAGTGTGTGTCACGAGGAACCCCAAAAGGAGGTATTCTCTCACCCCTGCTCTGGATCCTGGTCATGAATGAGATCCTCGTAGCATGCTTGACATGACGGCGTGAAAGTGGTTGCCTATGCCGATGATTTAGCTCTTCTGGCAACAGGGAAATTCCCTTCCACTATTAGCGCACAATTGAATTATACACTAACCAAGGTAAGCGCTTGGACAAAAAGATGCGGCCTTGCAGTTAACCCCCTGAAAACAGAGCTGGTACTCTTTACAAATAGAAGAAAAATACCTACTTTTGAGCTACCAAGACTAAACAAGACCCCCCTTAAGATCTCTGATCAAGCCAGATACCTGGGACTGATCTTAGACAAAAAGCTAAATTGGGGTCCCAATATACAAGAAAGATACAAAAAATCTATGATAGCACTATATTCGTATAACAGGATTTTTGGCAAAAAATGGGGACCAAATACCAAAATCATCCTGTGGATGTATACTGCCATTGTAAGACCTATCCTTTCTTATAGCAATTTGGTCTGGTGGAAGGCGCTGGAAAAATCCACGCATAAACCCTAACCAAAGTACAAAGATCAGCCTGTATTTGCGTAACTGGTGCAATGAGAACTACACCAACCGCGAGCTTGGAAGTAATCCTCAATCTCGCACTTCTTGATCTCTATGTTCAAGAAGCGGCAGCAAACAGTGCACTTAGACTAAACCAGTGTAATGTCTGGAAAACTAGCCAAACAGGACACGCACAGATCTTATCGCGATACGCAGAAAACAACATCTGCACTGATTACATAACTCCATACATTGACTTTAAAAAATCCTTCACAACTAGCTTCCCCAATAGACTGGATTGGGAGAATGAAACACCTTACTTGAACGAGACGTCTATATCAATCTATACCGACGGTTCAAAAATGGAAGCTGGAACAGGGGCAGGTTTCTTCTCAGAAAGCCTAAAACTTGCCAGTTCATTCAGACTTCCAAATCACAGCAGCGTCTTCCAAGCCGAGATCTTGGCAGTTACAAACGCTGCAAAACAGGTGTCCATGATGGCGCTATTACATGCTGATATCACTTTTTTCATTGATAGCCAAGCAGCAATAAGAGCGATTTCTGCCACTCGAAAACTCGGAAACGACAAAAGCGGACTAACTAGCGAGAAAAGGATCAGCACTTGACGCTTCTCTCATTGATCAATCAATCAGGATTCCACCCTGTGAAATGAAACAGATCATTGGTAGCAAAATAATACGAAAATCCGATGAAAGATGGGAATGCCTAGACTCCTGTGTTACTTCCAGGAAACTATGGCCGAAATATGATAAGAAAGAATCTGGAAAGCTGCTATCATTGAATAGACCTTCATTGCGAATGCTTATCAGTATCATAACTGGACATAACCTACTAGGTTATCACAAAAAGAAAATGGGTCTTTGCACCGATGACCTATGCAGACGCAGAGGATGTAATGACGAAGATGAACATGAGGATACAACTCACTTCCTTTGTCAATGCCCAGCACTCTGCCATATTAGGAAAAAATTTCTAGGAAATTACTTTTTAAATGAACTAGAAGAATTATCAGACGCTCCAAAAAGCAGCCTGTTAAACTTCACCAAGGCCACAAAATGGTTAAATACCGAACAGACATAAAATCATAGGTTTCTAGGACGTTACAATACGTCAGGGTATCACAATGGATCTACATTGATCTAAGTGTGACGGAAATAAGATCAACCGTCAGCCCATTTTACCTAACCTAACCTAACCATAACTACACAGATTTCGACACAAATTTACAACCTTTGCACTTATGCAAGAAAGGAAGCACGGCACTTGACGCACTGGAGGAGTTCGAAATATACAAGGCAAACAAGATAAAAAAAAGACAAAATAATGAATGATAAATTAATATTTAAGACGAACGCATTATATGACACTGCACTCAAACAACAGAATTCCCATTGCCATTAGATAAGAAAGAACACATAATAAAAACAAAAACAATAGCCATTAAATAAAATTAGACACATATACGAAAGTAAAATCAACAAAAAGAGACACCAATAGATGAACTAGTCAACCAAAATAAAGACTAAATTAAGTTGAAAAGCGAAAAACTTGAAAATTAAATTTTAATTTCGAAAGGCGTCGTAAGCAAATTATAAAAGTTGTGATAGTTTATTTAATAAAATAAAACAAAGAAAATTAACAAACACTTCTTTGTCTATATTTATATTTCATATTTCCATATCTAATGTATTTAGTTGGATAAGGAATGATACTAGGGGTATTCATGCATCAGCGTAAAACCCGCGTAAACCGTGTAGTCCGTGTAAGTTTACCAGATGGTAAAAGAACTGTCAAATTTTGTATGGAAAATGTTTTACACTAATTTGGTAAAACTACGCAAAGAATTCAATGCGGAAACGAGATGGTAAAACGTGTAAAACTACACAAAAGTCTTTTTTGACATTTCGAAAGAAACGATTCAGTCAAGTTGAAGTAGGTAATTTTCATCAAACAAAAAATAAAAAAAAGTATTACAAATAAATATGGAAATGAGCGGAGTAAGTAATTAAAAACAGTTGTGAATAAAGCATAAAATAATTATTTAATTCCAGAATGAAGAAAACAAAATACTGAAACGCCGCCGTCGGCTTCGGTCACCTCATCGCTCGAGTCAGGAAGAGACTGAGAAACAAAGTTGAAGGCTTTAAAATTTCATTTATTGCGGAAAATCCCCCCCCCCCCCCCCGAAACCTTCAACGGCTCTCAGCTTTAAATGCAATACATGCAAATTAATAAGAAGAAGAATTTTAATATTTGGTTTAGGTAATAGTTGATTTCTTTACAGACTTTTGAAAGCCCCGAACAACGTGACAAGCACGAAAGCAGACACAAAAGGAAGATAATCAAATGCAAGCAATGTTCAAAAACTTTTAATTTTCGCAGTGGTCTGCATAACCACACACCAACATGCCACCCCGACAATTTAAACTGTAAAACTTGTGGCAAGAGATTCACAAGGGCCGACATCTTAAAGCACCACAACAAAACAATGCCCATTCCAAAAAATTCAAAACTAGAAATCAATTGAAAAGGCACATGGAAACACATTCTAATAAAAAAAAAATTTCGTTATCATAAGTTCCTTTACAGTTAATCCCAAATATATAAATTTTTCCCACTTGGGAAGCAGATTTCCATTGAAATAAATGTCTGGATCTGAAAAGCAACAGAAGTACTCAGTCTTTTTTTGGACTAATACGGTACTGACTATGTTGGAAAACTTTTACCCATACGTTCACATTGAAGAGATGTAGGAATGTTACTTATCATGAATCCATCGTCACCAAAAAGTAGATGTACTTGGTGCTCTGTATTAAATCTTCCAGTAGATAGTCAAGGAACGAAATGAAAGAGCAAAGGACTCAAGACGTTTCATTGCTCTACATCTACTGTAACTTGGAATGCATCGGTGACTCCAGTCGTACATCTTACCTTCATCGCTGTTCCCTCATACATATCTTTGATCATCAAATAGGCCTCTAGAACCTCTCTTTGTCGGAGGAGTGAGGGCCATCCAAATTAGATCTCATGGTTGTCGATCGAATGTTTTTTTTCGAACTGTGGGTAATCTGTTGTTTCTTGTAGTGCATTGTGATAACTCCTAGTAGTGCCCGTGACGCATGTTTGCCTGTTGCTCGGGAGGTTTGTGATTCTAATCCCAACAGAAGCCAGAAATGTTTTTCCACGGGTATCAAACTTTATTGTTCAAATCGCTTTTTAAATAAAATTTCAACTTTTTCTTTTTATTTCATTTTAAGCAATTGATAAATTTGACGTTTAACGAAAAGCTGTTTTCTTACACCACTTACACAAAGTAGCTTAAAGGGGTACTCATGCAAAGTCTCGCGTAAAGTTACATATTTACACAAAACGTGATCTTACGCCGAAGCATGAATACCCTTACTGTATCGTTTAAAATAGCTTGGTAAATAACCCATATCTTTTTTGTAATATGTAAAAGATAAAAATGGTTTTTGTTTGTTATCCTTAGGAGATAAACATAGGCTGTTGCGGACTTTTTTATTCATCTTTTTAAGATATACGATTCCGTAGTACATAAATTTGATCTATCTCGTAAGGTTTAGCCAGCGTTTTTTCAATGTAAGCGCAGAAAAATATGTTTGTTACGACATCACATTACACATCTTTAAATTTTTCGGCTTTTCTCTACTATAATATGCATGTATTATACATAAAAACTTTCCTCTTGAATCAATCTATTCATTAAAAAAATCAAAATGTGGAAACAGTTATGGCAGCCAATATCTGTAGCAACATGTAAATATTTGGATGTAATTTCTCATCGCACTTATCTAAGCATTCCAAAGCAGATTTTAGACTAGGGGAGGAGATAGTCATAGCTGCTTTCCACACTTCAAGTTCTGCCTTGAAGAAGGATGAACCTCTTTCGGGTAGCACTGCCGAATACATAAAAATTGCGTCTTCGATTTCAGAACTGACTACAAAATTTGAAGGTAGCACACCAAGTAATGCATACCACTTTACGGTGTTTCGCAAACCTCTAGGTCAATTGGTGAATTGTGTGTGATGAATAAATTAATTTTGCCATACGTTTATATATCCGACGCAGGAGTGCTAGAGCGATTAAGTTGCCCTCCAACGATACGTTGCATTTGCTGTTTCTTCGAGCCTCACCTTTCCTTCTCCATAAAGATAATTGTAGGGGTAACCGGGGCTAGTTGGCTCAAGGGGCAACTAGACTAATCGCCAATAACTTTAAAAGAAAACCATTTCTTTCAAGTTGAAGTTCAATAAGTGCCTATGTGGATGAATTTACTGGCTTCTTACAAGATCAAACATGCAAAAATATTATACTTTTAGGGGATTTTAATATAAATATTTTATCTAATTCCAATGATTCTGATCACTTTACTTCAACTCTTTCTTCTGTTGGATTTGAATCATTGATTCTTCAGTCAACACATAGTTCGGGATCTTGTTTAGATCACATTTACATTAGACTCCATAGAAATAATTCTTCAAGTTATGAATCTACAGTTTTTGATTAGCAAATTAAATCATTGTATCAGAACTGTACAGCTGAGCCATAGTGTGGTAAGGCCAGACCGTTTTGTTTTAGACAATTTTCAAAAAATTGATTTTGAAGCTCTGAAAGCTGCGTTGGCTGCGGAGTTTTGGGATGAAGTCTACCAAGCTAATGATCCTTAAGCGGCATTCGATCTTTTTCTTAGTAAACTTAAATTTCACATTTCAAATTGTATCCACAAGGAATTCAAATATCTTCTTCTTTTCATTTCCGGCGTTACGAGTAGTGATCTTGAAGCGATCACAACTCTCCCACTTTTCTGCTTCACACTAGTGATCCGCCTGTGGGGTACGCCGCGTTGACCTCAGAAAGCGTCGGCAAGCCTCCCGGTTTTGGATTGTTCCATGTCTGAGGCCAACCAAATGCTGCTGTTTTTGCATTTGCTTGTACCAGGAGTGTTTTGGCCTGCCTTTTCTTTTTCGTCGCGAATTTGTTGAAACGTTGTACGATATTGCCTTTTGGACGGGGTTCTGCGGATCTCTCCTTTGAACATGACAATACCAACTGAGCCGGTCGTGCTGAATTTTGTCCAAGATGGTACTTTTGACATGAAGGCTTCCACGGATCTTAGTACTTCTAATTCGATCAAGCTTTGTTACTCCTGCTGTCATCCGAAGCATCTTCATTTTGGCTGTCGTCAATTTGCTCTCATACAAACAAATAACATTGTGAACCGTATGTCAGAGCTGGACGGACAACTGCTGTGTGGAGTCTTCCCTTCAGCTTAGGGGGCATTTTTCGATCACAGAAGATAGCGGAGTTTTCTCGCCACTTCATCCATTCTAAGCTTACTCGATGATTGATGTCGTCATCACAAGTTGCTTCACTATTGATCATAGATCCCAGATATTTAAACTTTTCACACTTGGGAAGCACATTTCCATTAAAATAAATGTCTGGAATAGGCTTGTCTGGATCATAAAAAGGGCAGCACAGGTATTCAGTCTTTTTAGCGCTAATACGGTACCCATTTCCTTCCAGAACATCAATCCAAACGTCAAGTGCTCGTTGCAGGGATGCAGGATCCTCGCTTATGATGGCTCCATCGTCAGCAAAGATTGTACTTTGTTATGACTTATTTGTTTGTTGTACTTTATTGTGATGTACACCTACTGTTATTTTGAATTCTTTGGTGACTCCAGCTGGGCATCTCACTTTTGTAACTGCTCCCTCGTACTAATGCTGTGTCAATCGTTCATTTCCAGTGAACGAACCAGTCATCAATCGTTCAATGGAAAGATTCGGTCATTTCAATCAATCATTCAATCACTTGAACTGGCCGAGGCGATCGACCGAAACTGAAACCAATAGACCCTCGAGAACGAGGAACGACCGAAATTGAAACCAATCATTTGCAGTGCAGCCTGCAGCGTTGTATTTTTTAATTTTTATTACTCTCTGCTTACGTTTCGTGTCTACCTAGTACCTACATACATACATAGGTGCAGTCGAGTCAACATCGAAACAGAAACGTAGGCAAGAACCAGTAGTATGGTACTGAGTTGTTGATGGGGGATGGTTTTCTTTTTTAAAAGTGCATATACATACACACATTACATTCATTACACATTTTCAGTGAGAATGGCTTTAAAAAATTCAATGTAGAAATTTTTCCATATCGCATTCTAAAAGCTGAAAATATAAAATAGACATAAGTATGTATATGTGCTTTATCTGAAATGAAAAAAAAAGATCGCCCACCTACTCAGCAATAGCACCATTCTATGAGCATTAAAGTAGACAGAGTACTGTAGTACTTGTTTGATTGGTTTCAGTTTCGGTCAATCGTTTCGGGTCTCGTTCAAACGATTGGTTTCAGCCTAGGTCGTTCGTTTGGTTCAAGTGATTGGTGATTGGTTTCAGTCTCGTTCGTTCGTTTCGTTCAAACGATTGGTTTCAATCTCGGTCGGTCGTTTGGTTCAAGTGATTGGTGATTGGTTTCAGTCTCGGTCGTTCATTTCGTTCAAACGATTGGTTTCATTTTCGGTCGTTCGTCTATCGTTCAAGTGATTGGTTTCATTTTCTGACGTTCGGCTCATACAAATGATTGGTTTCGGTCTCGTCGTTCGTTTCTATCAAATCATTGGTTTCAGTTTCGGTCGTCTTCAGCCATCTCATACAAATACAGCATATAATAGTAAAATACTGAGTTTCTTTCAGTGGCGTTCTATGGAAATGATTGAAATGGTGATTGATTGTTTTAGTTTTATATGATTGCAATCATCAATCATTTCCAGTTAACGGGTCGAAAAGACCGAATCAATCGCGATTGACACAGCTCTACCTCGTACATGTCCATAATTATTAGCACACAGGCTTCAGGAACTCCTCGGTGTCTGAGGGCCACCCATATCACATCTCGTGGTTGTCGATCGAATGCTTTTTCGAAGTCAACCAACACAATATGCAAGCAAATCCTCTAAGGCATCTCGGTGTTTTTCCATAATGATCCTTATACTTTGGATTGCGTCTGTAGTTGACTAAGCGACAAACCCGCATTGGTCATCAGACAGCCATTTTTATTTTCCGCAGTCGGCTATTCAAAACCCGCTCAACGATCTTCAAAGTGTGGGACATCAACTTGATCGAACGATAGTTGTCACAGCTTCTGGTATCTCCCTTTCCCTTGTACATTGGAAGAAGAAAACTTTCCCTCCATTGATTAAGCAAACTGTCACCTCTTATAAGTTTGGAGATGAGAATCGTGAGTCGTCTCAACCCGATGTCTCCCATATTTTTCCAAAACTCATATGGTACCTCGTCTGGCCCAATCGCTTTGCCTTTTTTGGAGTTCTTAACTGCCTCCCTAACTTCTTCGACTGTGACGTCGGATACTTCCGTAAAGTGAGGTGCAGCTGTTGGAAAGTGGCGCCGAGGAAACTGTTCATTCAAAAGATCATCACAATACTGTCGCCACCTGTGAAGAATTTTGTCGTCATCCACAAGTAGCAGTCCTTGAGCATCATTTATGAACTTCGGCGATCGAATTTCCTGCGTATTTCTCCTTATCTGAGCGGCTATTTTGAAAATGGTTGCTCCCTTATTCAAGTTGCTTTGTCTTAGCTCTTGGATTGCCTGATTTGCTTCAGCAGCTGGGGCAGAAAACTCTTCCAGCTCTCGATACAGGCCCTCCGTGCTTTTTGCTTGAAGTTGAGCGCACTTTTTCTTCGCTTCTTTTCAGCTCTTGTATTCTATTTTCAATTTTCAATTTCAATTTTCAATTTCAATTTTCAATTTCTTTATTTATATAGCTTGATCTTAAGATCACATCAACATCTTGTAAACAAGAAGCTTCGTAATGGACTTATTAGTGGTAACATTCTAACTTGATAATACAGGGTGTCCCGTAATTCGTTTTACATACTTTGGGATATGATTCTTGGTCATATTCTAAGAAAAAAATTGTTCTACAGTAAAGTCCGTTTCTCAAGTTTGACATCACTTTTTGACAATTTAAAAAAAGGCTAACTTTGGTGTACCCTGACCTGTGTTAAATTCGATATCTCTGTCGAAACTGATGATAGGAACCTAATCTTAGACTCAATTTTTTGTAGAAATAACAACCTTTAAGACTGTATTTAAATTAGGCTTCCATAGGTTTAGGGTTGCCAGATTTTCAATTTTAAGTGGTGTTCAAATTTTCTTCCCAAAACAAAGTTTTGACTTTGTGGTCATTTTTTTTGGAGAAAAGGCCTGATAAACATAGAGTTTCTTTATTTTTTACAGATGAACAAAACAATAATAAAGAAAAAACTCAGCATTAAGTTAGCTCAAAAACCCATACATTTTATTGTACTAAGAAAAATACGAAATGGGAAAAATTTTAAAATAAAATAAAAAAAAGTTCTTGCTTTGAGGTTTGCTTGAATAAAACAATAATATGATCACTTTTAGTAGTTTTTTGATGTATTTAATACAAATACAATTATAACAAGTGCTCAAAATGCCCTCCTTCGTTTTGAATCCATGCCAGAGCCCGTTTTTGGATTTCATAGTGGGTGTTTGCTGTCGATAACTCTTGTCTTACTTGTAGTCTTGTAATCTTTGAAACTGTATTTAAATTTGACTCCTATAGGCTAAGGGTTGCCAGATTTTCAGTTAGTATAAAGTTCCTGGTATAATTTGTTGTGCTTTTCTTCAATTTCCATTTAAAAACTCATATAAGAAAAAAAATGTCTGCGTATTCTTCTCTCGTAAATGAAAGCATTTCAAAAAACTCTCTGATCAAACTGCAATTGTGACTTAATTTGACAAACTAATGAACAAATTTGTTTTCTTATTCTTTTATACAACTTATTTACCTATTGAACATTCATACCCCAAATTTAAAGCAAACATCCACAATGAAATCCAAAAACGGGCTCTGGCATGGATTCAAAACGAAGGAGGGCACTTTGAGCACTTGTTATAATTGTATTTGTATTAAATACATCAAAAAACTACTAAAAGTGATCATATTATTGTTTTATTCAAGCAAACCTCAAAGCAAGAACTTTTTTTTATTTTATTTTTAAATTTTTCCCATTTCGTATTTTTCTTAGTACAATAAAATGTATGGGTTTTTGAGCTAACTTAATGCTGAGTTTTTTCTTTATTATTGTTTTGTTCATCTGTAAAAAATAAAGAAACTCTATGTTTATCAGGCCTTTTCTCCAAAAAAATGACCACAAAGTCAAAACTTTGTTTTGGGAAGAAAATTTGAACACCACTTAAAATTGAAAATCTGGCAACCCTAAACCTATGGAAGCCTAATTTAAATACAGTCTTAAAGGTTGTTATTTCTACAAAAAATTGAGTCTAAGATTAGGTTCCTATCATCAGTTTCGACAGAGATATCGAATTTAACACAGGTCAGGGTACACCAAAGTTAGCCTTTTTTTAAATTGTCAAAAAGTGATGTCAAACCTGAGAAACGGACTTTACTGTAAAACAATTTTTTTCTTAGAATATGACCAAGAATCATATCCCAAAGTATGTAAAACGAATTACGGGACACCCTGTATATAAATTATAAATTTATAAATTAAATAAAAAATATTGGAAATAATAAATAAAATATAAGAAAGATAGAGAAAGTATTTAAAATAAAAATAGGTAAGGCAAACGTAGAATAATATGCAAAGATATGTACTATTTACATCGATATGTAGCGTACAGCAAACCCAACAGGAAACAGGGGAATAATGGGCTATAAAGTGGAATAGTAGTCAAAGACCTTCCTTTTGAAAATATTTTTGTCATCTGTGTCTCGCAACCGGCGCGACAAAGAATTCCAAAACCGAGAAGCGTTGACAAAGAACTGCCGCTGTGAAGTTAAACATGAAAAACGTGGAATTATGATTTGGTTTGTTCTTGTGGACAACGAGAATTGAAGTCTATTATAGAGGTACGTGGGTTGATGCGATTTAATAATTTTAAAAAGCAGTATACAAGAGTACGTAGCTACCATATATTTTTTTTGAGTGATGTGATACGTGGTCAAAGCGATTCAGATCATAAATGTAACGCGCCACACTATTAAACGCTACGTTGAGTTTCCTCTGACTTACGCAATCGAGTTTACAAAATTTTTCACAGCCATACATTAGGATCGGTACTACAAGGGTTTTAGCTAACATTTTTCTGGTTTCCAAAGGGGTAAAATTCCTGGTGGGCCAAAGAAGTCGAAGGGCACCAGTTAGAGTCCGATTAAAACAAATACCTAAATTCTTAGCAGTATCTACGAAGCTCACCCGACTGTTACTTAGTTCTATAGCTGGGAAATTCGATAGATATATTGCTCTTCGCGAAATTACAATGCACTTCGTTTTTTGTGGGTAAAGAGTTAGGCCACATTTAACAGACCAATCTAGTATTGATGACAGGTCCTCATTAATCTTCCTCACACAATCTTCAATCATATCAATAGGGCAGCTTTTCATCAATTGGAGGTCGTCTGCAAATAAGTGCTCATCGCAGTGACGTATTAATTTAGGAGCTTCGTTAACATAAATGGAGAAAAGAGTTGGACCCAGTATCGATCCTTGCGGAACTCCACATGAAAGGGATAAAAAGTCAGAAACCTGATCACCCACTACGACAGCTTGGCGTCTACCAGTGAGATAGGAAAAAATCTGCTTCACTGACTCTGGAGAAAAGTTGTACATTTTCGAGAGCTTGTTACAAATAACATTATGATCGATGGTGTCAAATGCCTTAGAATAGTTTAAGAGAAGCAAGAAGGATACTTCGTTTTCATCAATTGCATTCCTTGTACGTTCAATAACGTCGAGTAGAGCCGTAGTACTACTATGGCATGCCCGAAAGCCTGATTGCTTTGATGTTAAAAGGCTATTGCGAACAAGGAACGCTTGTAATTGTTTAAGCATTAGTTTTTCAAGGATTTTAGGTAGGATTGGTAAAATAGAAATGGGTCGGAATTCTGTATTTGTACTATTTTTGGGAATTGGTATAACTTTAGAGTACTTCCATTGTGTTGGAAAAATGCTTTTGGTGAGAATTGTGTTATAGATATGCGTATTATAGGGTAAGATAATTGGAAGTGCTGCTTAAACAAACATAGGGTGATGATTGAAACCCAGGAGCGTTTGATTTTAGCCATAAGAAACATTCGACAACCTCAATGGCACTGACTCCCGAAAATCCAAACTCTGTTCCTCTAAACACAGGGGTAAACTCTTCACCCGAAAGATTTTGGCATATGTTATGTGTTGATGGAATCGATGAAATGAAATTGGAGTTAATTTCATTGCAATTGACATCCATGCTGTCAATGCTATTTCGTTTGCTGACAATTTCTTTGAGGTTTTTCCATAATTTACGTCCGTTTAGAGATAAGTTCAGACGGTGTTGATACCAACCGGCTTTCGCGGAACGTATGAGACGAACAGTAATATTACGAAGACGACGGTACTCTTGGAAATCATCCGATATTCTAAAACGCTTCCATTTCTTAAACGCTGATTTGCTCGTCATCGCATGCACAATTCGCTATGTGTGTGTCCGAATAGTGAAAGTCTGTCGCCGTGCGAATTCCGATACCCTTTTATGTTATTAACTCAGTGAAAAGTTCAATAAATTATATATATATATA